>VYZT01049431.1:2962-97140 GCA_013400735.1 Pomatostomus ruficeps
ATCAGGGTCTTTAGAAAAAGTTGACTTCCTTGCTAAATTATAATTTCTACCTCTTCACACCTCTGGTTTGTGCATGTACACGAACGTGATGTGCAAGCCTTCATAACAGATTTCCCAAGACATCAAGGGACATGGTGGAACAGAGAGCCTCATCTCCACCACATCTCAATTTCAGCTGCTAGTGTCACGGATCACTGCTGTCAGTGTCCTGCCAGACACTGCCACCTTCCAAGGGGGTCTTCTTCCACATTTGGTGCTGTTGGATTATTGAAGAGCACATTATGAAAAAGTTGTATAAATTATGAAAAGGTGTATAATTTGCAGCAATGAAACATGAAATGTGCCAAAAAGTTCCCTCTTGAGGCTTCTGTTCACAGGGGAACACTCCTCCTCCTCAGTTACTCCAGCAAGGCATCAAATGTTTTAAAAATCTGTTTCTCCAATACCCTGCACAGTCTTAGATATCTACAAACAGCAGTGGACAAGAGCTTTGGCAATTCATGCTTTTAATGTCTATCAGAAATTAGACACAGAACAAACAAAAAGTCTCAAAAATAGCAAGTCCTGCTATCAACCAACCCCAGAAGTCTGGAGGACAGGAATAAGGAATACTCTCTGTCCAAAATCACCATGTGGGATAAGCCTATATTTTTCAGTAAGAGTTTTAGTGCTGCTCCTACGTCCACCATGAAATTAAAAATTTGTGTTAATGTAGACCTCTTTATGCCATGGCCTTTTAAAAAGTTAGTTGAATCTCCATCTGTAATGCTTTTGCTAAGTGTCCCTGGACACTCACTGAGCAAATCAGACTCTGAAAACTGTTCCTTCAGTTGATGTCTATTGAATCACTTCATAGAAACATGCAACTTGTCCAACCTGCCTATATAAATCAATCTAAAAAAACCCCCACCTTTCAACTATAAATAGAAAAAGCACAATAGAACTACTGAGGATAAAGATGGATTTTAATTTCAATCATTTCTTTGTCAAAGCACTGTTGGTCATGTTTCAGTCTTATTCAATAGCACAAACAATGCTGTGATGTTAGATACTGTCAGAAAACTCTTAATGCCATCCATAATCCTGCAACCATTTCTTAAGCCTGACAGCACAGCAGCTTGACATTTTTAACACACAGAGGTGTACCTAAAGTTAAAATTCAGGTGAAAAATGAAGCAGAGAAGTAAGGGACTTCTTCAGAAACTTGGAATTAAATAACAGGCTCTAAAATAACAAAAATAATTTTTGAAAATGGGGCAGTACACAAAGCAGTTTAGTTTAGGGAAACTGAGTTAGCTCAGGTACTAGGGAGAGTCTAAAGACAGCAGCCTGGGCTTAGTTAACTTATCTGCCATCTTCAGGTCTGCTGAGAAGTAGTTCTCACATGGCTGCGTGGAAGTTGCACCATTTTCCATGGAGAAGGTCTAAGACAGACAATACTTCTGCACTGCTATTGTCTCTGCTCTAAAACAGACCATCCCTGTGGCGCAGTTGTCCTTGCAGTTTGCACTGTTCTGTCTGGATGCAAATCTGTCCCACCAAAATCTAAATCAATCCTCTGGTGTCTACATCTGATTGAAATGCTTACGGCTAGATGAGTAAGCTAAAGCAATTGTAAAGAAAACAAACAATTAGTCTTATAACATTTCTTT
Source organism: Pomatostomus ruficeps (assembly GCA_013400735.1). Lineage (NCBI taxonomy): Eukaryota > Metazoa > Chordata > Aves > Passeriformes > Timaliidae > Pomatostomus > Pomatostomus ruficeps. The sequence goes on from VYZT01049431.1 coordinate 4,615, forward strand.
AAGACTGCAATTAGATCAAATTAAATCAGCAGGAATTTCTCCACACAAAGCAAATGGAGCATTTAATATCCTGCTGAAACAAAACATGGCACACCAAGGTCCCCTACAACACCACATTAAAACCACAGCCTCCAATCTTGTCAACTTTGTAGCTTTGGAAATAACAATAAAAGATCTGTATTTCAGGGTCATGCAAATTTCACTTTCTCAACTCCTGTGTGATCTTTAATGTAAATCTATGTGCATCCTTTGCATACTCCCTGCCACCACCTCCCACTCCCAAAATTCCCATTCTTGAGTTATTGCATACTTTCATACTTATATAATATCTACCTTCTGTTATTGTCTTTCAGCTTTGATAGCAGCAAAAGCAATAGCAACAGCAAATTGACCTTTTGGACAGCAATTGTATTCCTTGCTCCTAATAAATTCCTGCCTTGACTTCCCTTCCTGTCTCATTCACTTTACTGCCCTTTGTGGAGTCAGGAGTTGGACTCAACAATTCTCACAGGTCCCTTCCAACTCAGGATATTCTGTTATGCTAAACCCAGAGTCAAGAAAAAGGTTAATTCTTTCGAAAGTTTTTAGCTTAAATAAAGATAGCAAGAATATAAATGCAGAACAGCTGGAATGTAACACGATAAACTGTTTTGTGGGAGGGTGTTGGTTTTTCTTTTTAACAAAATCGTCTAGTAAATGCTCTTTTTTCTCATTCAGTGCTCAGGTTCTGAAGACCACAGTGGTTTTCAGGGCTTTGTTTTTTTGTTGTTAAAATAAAAGCCTAAAGCTCCCTGTCTCTAATCAAGTCCACAAAACTAACCTCCTGTCTTACCTTCCACACACACATGGCCCCCTTGCAGGAATTACCAAGACCACTCCAGCAGCTTTGAAGATCTCACATAAGTAAAGATCTGCTGCTCAGTCTGGCCTTCTAGGAGTCATTAACTGACAAATTTTGCAGCAGTCTGAAAATTTAAGTAAAAGACACTGCTTTCCCCACTGTTATCTAGAAAAAAAAGGTTGTCACCCCATTTTGAAGGGTCTTCTCCTTCCTCTCTCTAGCTTTTTACTGGAGTATTTTCCTAAATATTGAAAATTACCCCAATTTCAAGCAGAAAGAATTTGAACCAGCTTCGGTCCCAGAATCACTTGCTTCCTTCAGATTTCCTAGAGAAGAGGGATTTTTTTGTTCCATCTTGGAGCAAAATTATGTCAGTCATCTCTAACTTAGAATTGATTATTTCCTATAAAGACCATGAATGGTTTTCTAAGTCATTCAGATATTTGCACATAAGCACAATATAAATCCTTTTATAACAAGGCCTCCTATCCAGCCCTTCCACATATTTCCAGCAAATACGTACAGAAAGTTATTTTTGTTGCTATGACATTCTTTTCTGTAATTTTAACTAAATTATCTAAGCACACATGCAATTGAAAATGTAGCACAAGAACCAGCACTTCCTCTGGCAGTGGCAAGGAGATATTAAAATGTTCAGACTAAATGGCTGGAGGGCAGGGAAGTGCCTTTTCCCCTGCATATTCCAAGGAAAGCTGCAGTCAGACCTTATGGTCTGTGCCTGGAACACAGTTAATTCAGAAGGAATATTTTTAAGATTGTTCTTTGATAAATTTAAATGCAGCCAATCTCCTGAGCATGAGTAGGTTTTAACTTTACAAAGACCTACAGAAGAGTCAGGTTTTCAGATGGCCAGTGTCTCAGCCTGAAAGATCTGCTCCAAAGCACAGAAACGAGAGCTGCTAAATGAAGTGCACATAAACACTTGATTGTTTTTAACAGAGGAAAAAACCCCTCACATTTTTTCTAACCACATCAGGATAAATGGCCAAGTCTTTAAGTAGGAGAAGTTTAAAGAGATACTCTCAGTCTCAGGTGGATAAAGCAGCATCAGGCCAAGTGGTAGGGCTTAGAAAAGTTAAAGGCAAAGCCAACCTGAAAATATTGTCTTAATGGAAGTCCTGCACGACCTGTGCTTCACTCAGCTCTCTTCAGGGCAGCGATGGTGTGATTTGTCTCAGTCTTCCACAAAGTGCTGAGTGCACGGCAGCACTTCATCCTACACAATAGCAGCGGTGCCAGCACGAGAACAGTAAACTACCGAAAACGGAATTGTGCCTCATCCAGGCAGCTTCCCACCAGTCAAACTTCCCTGCTACACAACCCCACCCTCATACTTAGACCTTAACACACAAAACATAGTAATACAGTGGTGTTTCTTGCTAAATCTTCTCTTTCTGACTCATTTGTATTGGAATGAATCACAAATAAATCAAACACCTGGCTCAGAGGTAATTTTCTATGTTTTTGTTTCTGTTTCTTTGACACATCAAATCCAAAGATTGTGTTGCATGAATGTCAGTAATTTCTGTATTTTAATAGAAATTTTGCATAGAATTCAAAAAAATATATCTTTCATCCCAACAAATCAAACTTCATACAAAATGCATCAATTTCTTTAAATTTTTACTGCAAACGTGAAGGTTTGGGGGTGGTTTTTTTAAAATTTGCTTATTTTTGTGTTTGTCTCTAAATCAAATTAATGGGAAAGGCAATCTTAGGGGAGACACAAAAAAGTACTTTTTCCACTGCTGGCCTATGTGCAGTTTCTTCCAACTCAGAACTCGTATTAATCCAAGTCAATCAAAGTCAGTGCTTTGTTCTAAGAACATAAACCTGAACTGAGAATATACCTGTCTCTGGGGCATTACACGGAACTGATTTGGAAGGATATTATGCATGTGTACACAATACACTCCAGGGCTACACAATACAATCTTACATGCCAGTCTGCAAGGTTAAATGATTTCAGAACTTGAAAATGTTTGCTATGAATTGGATCCTTTAAGGATTAAGTGCAGTTTGCCTTTGGTTTATGTAATGCTGCACAGCAGTCACACAGACTGATTCAAAGTTACTTACTCTGGTAACTGATTCAAGGATAACTGATTCATTTCTCCTTTGTAAGAAAGATACAGGCTACATTGCAAGCTGCAAAGGCTGCTTCATTACGCGACAGCCAGAGCTGACCAAATAATTCACCTTGAATGATTTGTGCACTTGTTTTTCTAATTTCAAGAATGCCTGGAAGAAGATTACAGTCTCTGCAGTATACCTGTTAACTAATATCACCCTATGGAATTCCTCACATGGTTTTTAGTTACATCCCTGATGTTCACAGCTGTGCTTACTTGTGACTGGCAAACAAAACATAGGTTGTTCTGGCTACATGATCAGCAACAATCAAGTTTCTTGTACAATGCACCTTTTCCCCCCCTTGTAGTACCTTGTTTTATCTGGCATACATTCATCAAGAACTTGGCAAGTTTAGCTAAATATGAAATTAAAAAACAAACCCAAAAGCAACCAAAAAACCCCACCCCAAAACACTGTTTTCCACAGATAAGAAAACTGAGAGTACAAAGAAGTTAGGGAGGAAACCCTGACCCATCTCCTGGAGCATCCTTCAGTAGTGTGATGGTTAAATTACATAATGCTAAAGGAAAAAGAAATTCAACTGATTTATATAGTGAAAAACTTAGTTAAATACATAATTTCTTTTCAGGATAGAGGAAACCTTCAGCAGAAGTTTTCACAGCCTGGGGGAGGAAGGTACACACGTGTGGAAGGAAAGGGATTCCTTAGTCCAGAAACTGAAACACAAAAATTGATGCACATCCAAAATGAAATCTCACAGAATCACAAACACATCTCACTTCATTTTACTTTCCTCTCCACTTACAATATTCACAAAGAAAATGACAGAGCTCACGAACTTTAGTGAGAGCCGGGGAACTGACTCCAAATTTAAAAAAGAAAAGGAAAAAAGAAAAAGAAAATAAAAAGTTGTGAAGGAAAGAGAATCAATAGTTACATCCCAGGAGAACAGCAACAACAAAATACTTCTATTCATTCAGGTATCAAGGGAACAGCCTCATTTATCTGTAGCTATCACTCTGCAGCAGCAGAGATTAGGAGTTAGGTTTCCTTAACGCTGATTCCTCAAGCAATCTCAGCTGAGTGTTTTCTAAAGTGAGTGTTATGATAAAATGCAGGAGTTACCCGTAAAGATGAGGAGAAAATCGGTAAGTTTTAAAAACATTTTTTAAAAATTCGATCTCAGGGCTTTTTACCTATACTCAAACAGAGCAGCAAGATGTTCTGAGGTTTTTTCTCATGCTGAACCCGGTGGTGGCATTAAGGCACACAAACTGAGGGGTTTTAGTTTGTGTTCTACATTTGTCATGTTAATTCATGAGAGTTCAACACGGCAAAAGGTAGCAAGTTCTTGATGTGCAGCATAGGCAAGCAGAAGTTACAAATATCATACAGCACTCAACAGCACAGGTGATTCCAGAACAAAAGAGAATCAGTTATCCTCCAACTTCTCACCTTTTTAGCTTCTTGTGTGGCACAAAGTATTATCAACTTGATTCCCCAGGACTCTAAATTTACCCTATGCTATACATGCAATCCTGTTCAAAAGCAGAGAAAAATGGAACTCAGCGTATTTATTAGCCCCCTCATTTTTCAGTAGACATTCATCTTCAGAGAGCTGAGTGTATGTGTTCAGAAAAAAGTAAAATTACCAGGCTGTTTTATTCTCTGTTTCCAAGCTGCTATGAGTGACAGGTACTGGATTAAGCCACCATGATAATTTACCTTATCACAAAAGGGCTTGATAGAATCAAATGATAAGTATCATCTCCTCAATGCTCCAGCCACCCTGTGATTCATCTACATCTATTGGATTATCCCACTCTTTTCTGTTAGCTTTGCCTCAGCATGCTGTTCACACCCCTATCAGCTTCTTTTCAAAGTCTCCAACCCAAAGCTGCCATTCCAAGTTAACACAAATCGGCTCTAAATGTTTTAAATTACTTTGACTTTAAAATAGATAAATATTATTTCAACATGAGATCTTAAATAAATCTAACTGAAAAAATTCCACTGAAAGTGGATTACTGTGGGGGATGGGGGTGGGAGTGAGGCAGGGAAGCCAGGCACTTCAAAATCAAGTTTTCTGAAGTCCTAAATGGAATTTCTAATTAAAAGGGATGTGTCAAGACAGGGAGAAACCCAAGAATGATCAGGATCACATTGCTAAGGCAGAGTTTCCATTGACCAGATGAAACAGGGTTGAAGCAATCTGGAAATGAGATGGTTGTTCTTTAAACCCCTCCAGGCAGTGGTAAAACAAAACTTAATGGAAGCTTTTTAAAGAATGAGTTGAAGAGTTTATAAAAATGCTCTATGTATCTGTATTTGTGCACAATGCATATTCCCACCTCTGAAACTCACCTAATATAGCAACGACTTCATCATCCTGGATTACTTCCAGGGAGCCCGAGACCACAAAGCACAGGCTGTCAACGCTCTCCCCAGCGTGGTAGATGAGGTCTCCTGGGGCACAGTGCACCGTCTGAAATTCCATGGCGAGTGCTCGAAGGCAGCCATCACTGGCCAGCCTGAAGGCAGGGTGCTCCTTGAAAACCTTGCGGTTCAGATGCACGCAGATATCTGCTCTCATGTCCTTAGGGCATATCTGCAAAACCTGAGAAGGAAATCGGGCAGTCAGTTCCTATGCATGGCCTCTGTGTGCCTGCTATGGCTAGTTTGCAATGCCAGGTTTAAGAACTATTTTCCTCCTTCTTATAAAATTTCTAATCTCTGACTGTTGGTTTATTTTTATATTATTTATACACATAAGCCACAATACTAACTTAGTCTACTTTATAACATCTGAAGGAAAATAGTGTTTTCATCTCAGCAACATGCTCTGCTGGATATTGAATTACCAGAAGGCCTCCGGTTTTTAAGACAATAAAACTTAGAGCACAGCAGTACAGAAAGTGTTGAAGAAAAGCTTCCTGAAGAATTGTTTCTAGAGGCTAGGTCAATTTTTTGATAGGCAGATTCCACAAAAAGCCTGCACAAATGATACACTTTAACAACTAAAACAAATTATTTGAAGTTTAATTAATTAACTAACATTTAATTAATGTTAATTAACATAACATTGAGAATTTCAGGTATTCAAATTTACCCCTCAGTAGCCCTAACAAGATTTTGTTTACACAGGAAAGAGACTTTAAGGTATGATGCTGTTTTGGGCAGCTTTTGATCTTCCAAATGCAATGTTCCTCACGGCAATTCATGATGTGTGCTCCTAAGAGAACACAAGCTGATGCTCAGCACAGCAGGGACCAGCCAGGGCCATTTCTGAAGGGTTTTAATATAAAACGGACAGCCAAGTGGAAAGAATACAAAATCACTGCTGCATGTACAGATTGAAAGTGGAAAGAAGTAACATGAATGGTTTGGGGACAACAAAATCCTTGGGGGATGGTCTATGATGAAGTACATCCAGGACATATTATTTGAGAAAAACACTAAGTAGTCTAAGCCTGCCTCTTGTTTTTTTTTTTTGTTTGTTTGTTTGTTTGTTCTTTTGTTGTTGTTGTTGTTTTTTTTTTGTCTCAGTAATAACTATTCCATCCAATTAAGGAACACTCTGGTTGAGCTGTGGAGTTACTCCCACACATTTTCCTAGATGGAAATGGAAGACTGTCTCACTGCAAATACTCCTGGAAAACATTAAGGTAATACAGGAAGCACTATGGCTGTGCCTACACTTTGAAATGGGGTTCTATGCAAGATCTGAGCAGAGAACCAAGCTCATAATTCTGTGCACGGCACTGGTTCCAGATACCATGCTTGGTACTCCAAAGGCAGATAACTCTACCACCACACCACCATCTTCGGCCCACCTCCAAACAGACCTTTCATTGCAGATATTACTTCTGAAAAGACATATATTTCTATAGTGCTTAGGTGTAGAGGATTCATGGATGATTTTTCTTGGCTGCCCTGTACAGAAGAGCTGCCAAACCTGCCAGTTCTCAGTTTTCCAGGCTCACAGAAATGGGCTGGGGCAGCAAGACCAGCATTTAACATGGAACACAGGCAGCGGCCATATCTGTCTTTTCCATTATCTCATTTACTCTGGCAACAAAAATACTCTCTAGTGGCACATTCTTGCCAAATTTTGCTACTGGAATTACACACACTTTGCAGTTACCTGAATATCACACACACAAAGGGTTGTTGTAATAGAAATAGTAGCAAAAAGCCCTGAATATACAAGAGAATATTTAAAATTATACTCTTAGCCAAAAACTTTTTGGTATAGCAGTCTTAGAGGAAGTTAACTAATTTTCCATTCTCCATTTAAAGAAGTTGTCTCCAGACTTAACAGAAATGAAAGTGATTAAAGACATTTAAGAGTTACAGACAAATGGAAGAAGACTTCCATTTGTAAGAAATATATCTTCAGGGATCAATTTCAGAATCTTTCAGTAGTTCATGGTTAAATTTTATTGTACTGGCATTTTCAAGACTTGCAAATAATTATTCACTCCCTAGCATGTCTGCAGTTAACACTGAACTAACAAATTTGTGGCCTACAAAACAGTGAGAAGACTAGTTCTGTGCTCAGTCCGTATTTAAGTCTCTGCCTCATCTGTAGGAAGCTGCACCACGTTCCAGAAGAGCCCAACTACCGCTGCTCTGTCTCAGGAGCAGTACATGTTTTATTCATGACAAGACATCCCAGAAGTTATGCACAGGCATCAAACCAGCAGAGCTCAGACCTGGGAGTTTATGGATTGGCACAGCCAACCATAGCTTTTGCTGTGCAGATGAAAGCTGAGTTCTTGGCTTAGCAGTCACGGCCAGTGGCAGTTCAGCTGTGAACACACCAGTTATTGAAAACAGCGCCGTATTAAGCTCTTTGGTGTCCTGACAATTGGAGATTTTTTTCCTGTTTATTAAGATAATTCTCAAAGGCTACGCTGGGAATTGTTATGCCTGGTTTGGTTATTCTGCTGTCTCCAAATGTATCCTTAAAGCATTTCTCTCCCTATCAAAGGAAGCCAAGAATGAACTTCGAAGATAAGCTTAAAAAACCCCCCATGTTTTACATAGCAATTTTTCTTGTTGTTTGGTTGAAATGATGACAGGAGTTTGTAATGGGGGCTGAATGAAAGCACTAGCACTCATTACACTATGTATCCTCAGATGTCTCTCCACCTTCCCCAAATGCACCTACCTCAAATCACAACCCTACACAAAGACAGATTGTGAGAAAACACGAAGAATAGCTTCTAACCAGCGCTATCCAGCACTAAAACACCATTTTTTCTGAAAGCTAGTGTGACAAACAGTGCTTACAGAATCGTGTCTGGGATCTAAAAATGGCAGATTTGCTAAAGACCATTTAGGAAAGCAAACAGTGCCCTGCGCACCCCTCAGCCTCCAGACAGCTCAGTGCAAAGCCACATCTGTTCTACTCCTTCATAACGATGCTTTAACAGCTGTACAGAAATGACACTGTTTGCTCTCTAACTGCATCATCCACAGTTCAGAACACTAAATTAAGCTGCCAGCCAGAAGGCTGGTGACCAGACCATTGGTATGATTTCCTGAATGATCCATCCCACAAATCACATCTCTTTACAAGCAAAAGGAGAACAGTGTCTATCTCCACTGGCAGCTAATATGAAAGTAACGAGGAGCTACTTTTGTATATTTGTTCTGGTGAAAGGCCATCTGTTATTTTAAAAGACACAATGAGAATTTACTTGTAAATTCAATGAGTCAGAATAATAACATTTGCCTTACATAAGGTAGATTTGAAGCAATACATTATTAAAAACTTCCAGCTTTCATTAACATCTTTAATCTGCACACTGAATATTACATTCAAATTCTACAATGACAGAAAAAAATTAACTTTGTTTTCAGGCCCACAGAGCTGCAAACAACGTCACAGGAAAGAAATAGTGCAAAAAAACCTCATTTGGAAAAATTGTGAGGTTGTGTTACAATCTGGAACTTATTTAGTTATCACCTTTATTTATTGTAAACCAAGCTTCTTCCTTTATAATTTTTATAGTATTTCATGCCGTTTCACTAGCAGAACATACATACTTTTACCACTAGCATATGTCAGTATGATAGAATAGCTGAAACACTGTATTTGAAAGTTTAAAATTAAGGGAAGCTACTACTTAGAACTATTTAAAGAATACTTGCCTTCTTTACTAAGACAGTACCTCCTGTTTATTTTAATGGACTACTTTCAGGATGTGACTTCTTTCCTTGCAGTTTAATTTACTTACTTTTTCAGTATCTATTCCTCTGGACATTGACCAGGTGGAAACGATGTAATCCATCACACGTTCACTCAGTCCTTTAGGGACCTGGTAGAGCTTTAAAAAGTCCCGGACACTGTTCAGCATTTCATGGTATCTGTTTGTGTTAGCGTACATTTGCTGAAATATGGTTGTCACGTTACCAAAAATGGTGGCATACAGAAGGGCTGTGAAAAAGAAGAAAAACCACAGAGAAAATACGTTGATAAGTTGTGATGATCTGTGTTACACTGGGTTTTAAGGCTGGAAATGCTGGGTCATAAAAATGCATACAAATATCAGTGCTTTATTAGGAAGGCCTGATGAGCACAAGCATTTTATGGGTCACCTTCAGCACTACCACCACCTACTTTTGTGAGAGCAAGTCCTGTACCACAGAGTTCCTAAAACACAACTGTTTGTCTTTGTCCATCAAACAATTCAGTAGTACCCAAAACCTTACGGAACCACAACAGAAGGCAGAAGAATTTTAAGAGGAGTAGCTTGGCAGCAAATACTTTAATTTTTCATCTCAGGTTTATAGTGCCTGTGCTGAAATACCACCAGTGACAGATTTCCAGGCTTTAAGTGCATTATCACAGTAGTAAGCTGAGTCATCATTACCCACCTCGGTGTGACAACAACAATGCATCAAAGCAGAAGATGGAATATGTAATAAACAGCCACCACGGGTCAGTAATTTATAGACATAAGTTTAATAATACATAAAAAGTCGCATTACATTTCATATTCTTCAGGCAAAAGAGCAGCAAGGCCTGAGGCAAGAGCTAGAGCCCTCAGAGGCAGACCTCTGCACAGCCATCCTGACTTCACACAACACATGAAGCCAGCTGGTTCATCAAGATGGGTTTAAGAATAAACACAAGGAAGAAAAAAAGGCAGCATTTCCAAGCATGGAGAGAAGCAGATGAAAACACACAGCACTTGAGAAGATACATCTGCTGAAGCCCAAGACAGAACAGCAGGCTGGTGGCAGCCTCAGCAGCCAGGTTTGATAGCTTGCAGAGGCTGGGGCTGAGGCTCTTCCAGCCAATCCGTTAATGAAATGGAAAGACAGGAAGCCTCAAGGGGAGCTTTCCTATGTTGTGAATCAGGTCAGTGATATGTGACAGGTTGACTGTAGAGGGAGAGGAACAGTCAGACTGCAGATGCAATGATAACCACCTGGCTTGCTGGGTAAGTTCTTCATCATTTTTGGGCGACACCTGTCCCCCCAAACAAGCACCAAATTGTGAGTATCATATCTCTTCCACTTGAGATAAAAATAAGTAAATGAGAAGTCATATTTATAAAAAATATATTTTGCCTTACTGAAATACCCCTTTTTGCTGTTTATTTACTCCCTCACCAGCTATTAAAAAAAAAATCCTCATCCCACTCTTTCCTTTGAGAATGCAGCTATTTATTCAGGTCAGTGTTATAGGCAGATATTCCTAAGCCAACTAGGATGTTCTAGGGTTCTATGACCAACAAAAAATTTTGATACTGTGCAAAAGAAACTTACAGGACTCTCTTTTCCCTGATCACCAAGAGATATAATTTAAATTTAGCTTTGCTCAAGGCCTTTACACTGCTGACTTTCTGCAGAATTCCTTCTTAATGCTGCATGACTTCTTTTCACGAGTTTCTGTAGAGAATAGTTCTCCCTTTCTCCATCTACTCCTCTGTACAAACAGGTATAAAAATAAGCAGAAAAACGTGCACACTCAGTTTAAAGAAAAGTGGAGAGTATGAATAGGGATACAGTGACCAGAAACATACATTTTCTCTGTTTAACCTTAACATGTGCCTGAGCAAAACCATACCAGGAAGTCCAATGCAATGAGTAGTGAAGAATGATAAAATGCTTTAAAAACAGATTTACCATAATAGCTACTTAATCCATGAGTATTTTGTATTAGAACAGCATTACCTCTCCATCCCCAAGTCCTGGTTTGCTCTCTGTTATGCTGATGCAAACACAACCCTACAGGAGACTGCAGCAGCACAAGGCAGCCAGCACAGCACTGAAATGGGTGACAAATTAGGGAGACGGTGGCAAGCAGATTCTTATCTGTAGATTTCTGGACACCTACACTTGTGTCCATACAACTCTCTCTTTGCTCTCTGGCAAACAGTGAGACCTGGGGGTTCAGCACCTTGGCATGTACAGCTTCATGCCAGCAAAAGTGAAATGGAGTCCCCACTCTGTCCCATTAATGTCCAGCTACATGAAGCCTAAAGAAAGATGAGGAATTTGGTCCTATATTTTGATTATTATGAAACAAGCAATTTCCACTGCAAATTGAAGCTCCAGTATGACAATTATCTTGGCAAGAAAAAATTATTCCTGCTTAGATTAATTTTTTTTATTCCCAAATTTACAATCCTTAATTTATCATTAGCTAACCATTTTATTACTATTAAAGACACATTAAAGCCAAGGATTTTTGCAGCCTAATATTGGGTAGATACATTAGCATATTAAACCTTGAACTCCTCTGCACAGAAATAGCTGGCTATGTGCCTTTCCTTCCTTTCAAAGGAATAATGAAGTGAACCCACTGCAGTAGACTGCAGCCCCAGAACAATTTCAGAAACACACACTCCGCCAAAGAAAGAAAGTTGGGCTATTTATGACAGAGCAAAATCTCCAGCATCTCCTCTCCAGGAATGTCCAGGTCCCTCAGAAATTATACAGCCCTCACCCCCTGATGTTAATATTCTTTTCTGACAATAAAGAAAAACATGTTGTTCCCAGCAATGTGGCTGCTCATTTACACCGCAGTCTGTGATACCCCATTTAAACCAGTGTTTAAATAACGTCACAGATAGGACCACAGTAATTGCAGTAGCAAATTGCCCACAAGTGAATCATGAAGGTCAGTCACAGGTCGGAAAAGTCACCAAATCATCTGCTACTTTTAATGATGTAACAAGCAAGAATAGAGAAATAAATACAAGCCAGTGTAGGTCTCAGCCACCACAGTAAAAAAGATCTGGGGTCTGATTTTAGAATTATAAAAGGAAGAATTTCTATCTGCAAGAATGAGAGGTTTACAATTACCCCAATTACAGATGTAAGTGCTGCATTCGGTTCCTGAGATGAATCATCAGATTGATGATGATTTGTTCAAAATGCACTCATCCACTGGTCTCGCACACAAAATGTGTGCAGAAGAACTACACAGCAACAAGTGAGACCAACATCAACTAGAGAACAACCTCTTATATCCTGCCCCCAAGACTTCCTGTGCTTTCTGAAAATGAACTGCCTTCATTTTTGCTGTCTGGAAAGCTGGTCCAGAAACTCTGTCTGTCTGTACGTAAATTCCACTTAACAATTAAAAAAACAAAAAAACCCCTCTTACATACTGCACTAACCTAAGTACTATTCAAAGACCAAGCACCTAGATTTGCAAATAGTAGATGATTTAAATGTATAATTGCACTTCTGTTTCACCAACAAGTTCCTAGGTTACAACAAATTATTTGGTTCATAGAAGGCTGAGAGAAAACACCGCCTTGAAAATCTGTTGCACTGTATCACTTCTTACTGAATACGAAACACAGCCATAAATTAACCAGAAAAACTGCATGTCTCAAAGGCATTTTTCAGATAACACATTATGAGGTCACACAAAATTAACATTGATCAGATTAAAAAAAAAAGCAGAAATTAATAATCGTATGGATCATCTCATAATTATATGAGAAAATGACATGATTTTCAAATGTGCAATTAGAACAATGTAAGAGCTTATAATAGCTTGAGATTAGGGGTCTTGATTAGTGATAATTATGCCTACTTATGGGTAGAGAGCATGCAGTTAAAAGGAAAACACTGAACTGTTAAATACAATATGCAAGCAAATACCAAACTGAACAGGTATCTTAAAGAATTGTTTACAGAACTAGTTTTGATAGAATTGTTATTTGTAGTATTGTAATCTGGTATCAAAGCTTCTAAAGAGAGATGTACTTATCAAGTATCTACATAACCTTCTAGAACAGTACAGACAGACCCAGAGCTGCTTAATTTGCCACTTCTTAGGAAGCTTTGTGTATTATAAAGTTTCCTATTTGTAATCTTTTATCTACCTTTTGTTTTTTTCCTAACACAATGTATAAAGATATAATTCCATTTAGCTAGTAAAGAATAAATGTAAACAACTTAGCCAAAATATAATAGGTCAATTAATATTCTGCACTTCATGACTTTTCACAATATATTTATAGAACATTTTCACCTGTTATAAAACAAATTACAATTTCTAGTCTTAGCATGTACATCAATTCCTGCATTTCACAACTTGGGAAAAAGACTTTTTTAAGTGAAAGTAACCTCCCAGAAAAGCTCTCCCCCATGGTGTCCCAGTAACTGTTAAATCCTGCCCTTCCCACGGCTCTCTGTTCTCCTGGACTGAAACAATACACTGCTCCACCTCCCTCTTTCATGCCACCAGCTTCTAATTTGCACCTCCGGGGCAAGGCAGTAGCAATGGCAAAGATCAGACAACTGGCACACTACTGAGCAAATCTGATAATCGATTTAATGGCACAGAGCAAAGCAGAAAGCCTGAATAGGCGAAGAGGGACATGCACGTTCAAACCATGGGGCACAAGCACTTGACTTCTAGGATGAAAGATGAGAAACCACAGGCAAATTTTATTAAACTCTTAGTCGAATCCTACTGAAAATCTTCTCACTCTCATCATCACATTTGTTGAAATCACCCTGCTGGCAGCAAAATTGGGACACAGAAGGACAACAGTGGGCTCCAGCTACAATGGAAATGTCTCCCCTGCAGAAGGGTAGGACAACAGCGAGGACACAATTGATAAAGGCTAAACAACACAGCATCAGCACATGGGGTTTTTGCATCTTCCCATCACCACCAGAAAAACAAGAACTGCAATGAAATGAACATCAGAGACATAAACAAGGGAACAGCTGCTCTAAGAAGCCACTTAAGCAACTACCAAGGACTAGAGTAGTAGAAACATCTGTGCACCTTAAAATAGGCTGTCTGCAGTGTGTAAGGGCAGAAAGGGAAGTTAAGAACAGCTATGGAACAAATACCACAAGCAGCTCCCAGTGCTTCTCTCCTCACACCCCTTCCTAACTCTACGAAATAAAAGCAGCCTGCTACTGCAGCAGCATAGACATATTCCCATTATCTCACCAACTTGCAATGACTTATATTTTGCCAGTTTAAGACTTAATACGGAAGAATAGAGGCAAGTGTTGGTAAACTACCAAACCTCCTGAAGATGCTGAACTCCAGCATCCCTTAGGATGCTTCAAAGCTGAAGGGTTTTTTATTTTCATCTGGAAGCACCCACACAGCTGGTAGCAGCAGTCACAGGTGTTTTGGCTCACAAGCATCATGCACAGCACAACTCTCTAACAGGTTTTGCTTTTGCCTTCAGCATGTTTGGGCTAAGATAAACAGCATGGAGAAATACACAGAGCAAAACTGATCAGAGCCAGTGAGTACAAGCTAATAGAACAAACTTCAGCACCAGCCCTGTATGAAAGCTCTTCAACATAAACAGCTCTCTCCAAACTGACAGGGAAGGGCCAAGACCACTCTGCTCTCTATGAAAGGCTGCATCTTGGATCAAAAACCTTGCTTGTGAAAAGAAAGGATGCAGCCTCCCACCAATCTGTACAAAGGAACGGTGGTAGCTATTACCTCCCCGGCCAAGGTTTCTACCTCTGCACAGCAGCATCCGACTAAATCAACACAGTCCCACTAATTAACACTGTAAAATCTGGATTTTGACAAATTGAGAAGTGTCCAAACAAGTAAAATGGCAAGCATCCTGATTCACAAAACTCATCACTCATTTGTTTTGACAGCTACAGTTTAGTATTGTATTTACCCTGAAAGGTGCCAACAATCACCAGAGGGGGATTTAATGGCAGCCATAGACTCCACTGCAGCCAATATGCTTGCAGAAAAGCAGATTACTAAAGTAATCAGATGCACAACAAGTCAGAAGTAGCCTGTGAGAACTTACATGTGTTCCTGGTTGTGAAATTAAGGAGTAAGAATCTGGTCACACACTACATTTCTGCTGTAAAGGGACACCAACAGAAGACAACAGAAGCATGAAGCTGAAAGGAATTAAAGAGAAGAGTATCCTGGATACAGTGAACCTTCAAACTGATTGACTTTGAAATCCCTAAACATGAGGGTCTCTCAGGAAAACAGGGCTGCACATTCCTATTCTATAAACAAACAGCACTTGCAGACCAGTGAGTTCACCTGACTCTTCTTACTTAAATTACCCAAATACTAGGCCCAGCATTTCCACTGCCTGGTTAGTCCCAATGTGGGTAACAGCATTTTACATCCAAAAGTGCATCATAAACCAGACAGGAAGATGTATGTTCTGCCTCACCTTCCAGGTAAATTCTTAAACCTGACAGAAAGCTATCACTAACCCCAAACACAATAATACCTAGTCATTAATTGAAATTAGGGCCTTAGCCCATTACAGCAAAAATACTTTCAAAGAACCATTACAGTTTAATCAGTGAGTCCACAGAAAGCTCCTTGCAGAATCAATTTATTTCAGTCAAAATATAACAATATGGGACAGCAAGATCAACAGGCAAGAAGATTTAGAAGGGGCAACACCAGCATGATAACTCAAAGGTAGAGAAAAACAAAGATAATTCCACAGAAAATGGTACTTCCCAGTTACCTCTCCAAATTTTACTCCCCACAAGATAGGTTTATCTCTGATAAGGTAAAAGAGAAGAGCAAGAACATGTACTGATTTTCACAACTAGTTACAACAACTCCAATTCCTGTACAGAACAGCATATTTATCACAACATCTTCAGGAATGTCATAAGGGATTAGTCTAAAGCAACACTGAAGTGATGATGCTTCATGTTCAAAACATGGAGCATCATCAAGATCTTGTTCTATGTGCCAATTTGATTACCAAGAGGAAACCAAGTGTACAAACAGATAACAGCTGCAAAAACGATCTCTATTCCAGACACACCAGGGCAGACACACCAGTGGGACACTTTTACCAACACAGGATGACTTCAGCTCAATGTATTCACTAGCAGGTTTTATCATGATGAGAATTAATGAAATGCCAAATCTGATTAAATCCTCTGCAATTTGTGAGAAAGGACACTCTTTTACTGTTTTGTAGAATTTTATGGACAATAAAATTTAAATTGTCTAGAAAATTGAAATGGATTTCCATTTCATTTCCCAGCACTAATGAACAGATCACCATTTAAATGACAACTGAGCCATTTAAGGGCATCATTTTTCTTCTACAGTTTGTACAGGGTAATGCATGGCCATTTTCAATTACTTGGTTAAAATTAAATCTCCTGATACTGCTTCTAGATTCTTACTCATTTGCACCAATATGAAGGCTTTTGCTTTCAAAGCTTGTTTTTATCTACCCTTAACTTACCTCAAATGGTTTCCCCCAATTGAACACCAACTCTCCTTATTTTAAAATCTATTACTGAAATAGAAGTACGCAAACAAAAGAACAAAAACAAAGATCAAAAGCCACAATTAGGAAAAGTTCTTTTCATGTGAAACTTCTTATCTACATAGTTGTTAGCATTCCTCTGCTCACTCTATTTCCTCTGTGACTTTTGTGATCCTTTCTACAAGGCCTTGCAGGAGGGAAATCTAGGGACACTCAAGGAGATCATCTATTATCCAAACTTCCCGTCCTTTCCTTACACCACTGCCACACATTCTGCTGGGCTTTGCACTGCTGGCTCAGGCCTGCTCCTGTTGGCAATTATCAGGTCTGATTTTGCAATAACTGTGGCCTTTGAGAATCCAGAACTAAATCTGAATTTTGCACACCAAAGCCATCATCCAGCCCTTATACATACAAACTTCCGGACAAAATTTGCCCCCATCACTGATGCAACACAAGAGTTTAATGGCTAAAGTCACTTGCAACATTCAAGCAGAATTCTCCCATCTTATTCCTTCTGGTCATTGCTCCAACCTCATTTAATTAATATATCTTACATTTGAGTGCAGTATTTAGAGTAATTCTTTGTTCCAAATGGTAATTAGAACTCCCACCACAGCACTCATGTGGGAAGTTGATAGCTGGCTTCATTTCTTGCTGGGCATGTTCAGATCTGAATCCACCAGTGAGACTACAAGGAGGAAGGACCCATAGACTGCAGTGATCTCATATCTCATTAGGCTTAAACCTCTGCTCAGCTGTGCTTTACTGCAAGGTGTGGGCATGTCTGCCTGCGATGAAAGTTAAGGACTCCATTAGGAGAAATACTAAGACAATGCATTTCTCTTCGACCACTAACTTTCATCCAATGACTTACAAAAGGTTCTGCTGCCTGTGTAGCAAGTACAGTCTTTTTTTAGGCTTTGTCTTCTCTGAGAACAAAAGAAGAGGAAAAATTTTAATGCCTATAAATTACCCCAATATAAAAGCAGAGTGGGATGGAGGTACTATGGTTTCATTGTGAAGTGAACCAGAGGTGGGTGGTAGAGTGCTGGCCTCAGCCAGACAGCTGATGGAAAAATAGCATATCCCTTGTCTCATGAACTCCAGAGAGAAGAAACTTCTTTGGATTAACTTTATTGTCCCCAAACATAAAACTAGTTAAACAAAACCCTGAAAACAGCAGAAAGTGTGTAACAGGGAGCCTATATCTTACATAGCTCACCTGGCTTACACTCAGCAGGCCCTTCAAGCAGACTTTGCTCCGAGTGGTCACACTGCGAAACCAGCAGTGACCTCTGCACTGCCCACACACCAGAGAGGTTGTGCTAATCACCCAGGAGCTGCCAGGTCCGCTCAGGTGACAGAGCAGCCAGCAAGACTTAAGGGCATGGCTGCACCTGACGGGATTAATGGATACTGGACATAAAGACAACAATTAATTCTCAGTTCAGATCTCCTCTGCTGTGAAATTAGGCCCCTAAAGCTATTGCACTTAACTGGACTGTGCTGCACCTGTCTGCTTTGCCTCTCTGCAGCTCAGTCAGAAACTTCCGATGCAACAACCTTGGTAAGCCACCCTGGGCTGTTGTCACTTTGATAACCACAGCCGGACTGCAAGATACTCTTCAGTTGACACTAAGTGACCTGCCAATCCCTTCTTGCACACCCACAACTTTTACTTCTGGGTGCAACGAGTACAAACAGGTTATGTGACTATACAGGTTCCATACAGGGTTTTCAAACAGTTCCCAAACAAACCTAAAGATGAAGTGGTCCAAAACGTCCCCTTTTCTTGTATCACTAAATAGTTACAAAGATTTAATGCTGTTCGTAACACAAATAACAATAAGGGAGTTTTGAGTTACGTTGACTAAACCAATGAGGTCGGAGACAAAGATGACATTTACAGAAGAAGACTAATTTGGGGTGGTTAAAGAATAATTGTCACCGGGATGACTAGGTCTGAGTCATGCTCCTCCCACACACTAATCACAGGTGTGCTTGCAGACCAGAATCAATAGGTGCACACAGTCTGTACAGGAATGTGACATGGGAATAGCTCATAGCCAGTGGCTTCTCTAGGGGGCCCTGCTTTACTGACGAGTGAAATGACAGGCTAGTGAAGACACATATGGCTCATCAAGAAATAACTGGAACAACTGTTTGCGTTTTTAATGACAAACCACAGATGACTGCATATGAGGGGAATACTTGCCTCTGGAGTGGTGAGGAGGGTTACAGCCTAACTTTCCGAAATGGGTATTCATTTCTGTTCCTATGGCTCCAGTCTTAAAGGTACTTCTCTTCCAGGCTGAGTCTGCCGTTTTATTAGAACTCAGCAGGACTAAAAGCAGCAGTAAACATGTATACAGCAGGGAGTTCCACACCTCACCTCTAAAAAGGATTGTATTTATCATTATATTCAGGGGTAGATGTTGTTGAGTAAGAGATACTGCCTAAATTCTTTTTAAAGTAAACATTACGTGGAAATCATCTGACATCTAAAAGATATCAGCTAGCTGCATTTTGTGCTTTGTTAGCAAGTCACCACAAAATGCAAATATATTTGCACATAAACAAGTGTATACAGTCAGAAGTAAGGATGTATTACTATCCCACTGGGACCTTTTTAGAGAACTATTCTGCTTGTGCAGTGCCTGCACCAACAAGGCACATAGGAATGGCATTTGCAGATGCTAAGAAAAGTACAGAGGACTCTCAAAGGTAATGAAATACCTCTGTCAGTAATTTGCAGCTACAAACCTCATCCAATAGTTATGCACACAAAGCTTTTCCTCGCTTAGAGAAGAACAATTGGGAAGACTTCAAGTATGCTCCCCTGCAATCAGTGAACATCTGGGATACAACAGGCCTACGTTTCAAATATCAGTGCAGGAGTTGAGACCTGAACTCAGGTCTTCCATTCTCCTGAAGAGTTTCTCCATCTAAAGGTGACTGGGCATTTTGAATGAAAAAGAAAGGAAAATAGTTTTTACTTTTTATATTCAAGAACTGTTCCAGTCTCCATAAATACAGCAGGGGTGTGTTCCCAGCATTTTCATATCCTTGGAGTCTTTGAACCATGAAATAATGGATTAGAATGGAAGAGGAAGGTATCTCTGGCCATAAACACAGACTCCACTGCTCTCACCTCTTCACAGAGTGACGTGGTTTTGGGCAAGCTTGCTCAGAGAAGCTTTACTTGGCCAGCCACAGCAGATCAAGAACACCAACTATCCTAGCACTCCCAAAATATCCAAAGAAAAAGGTAATTTCTAAAATTGGTTGAAGTGATTTCACATATGTGCATCAACAAAATCTTAGGAATCACATGGAAATAGGGTAATTGTAGCAATTGGTCAAAGTAGCCAAAATTTCAGTATAAGTAAACCCTAGCACATCATCAGGAGTCAAATCTCAAGAGTAAACATTTCATCACTGTGACATAGGGTACACAACATAACAATGGCTCCTCCTGAACTTAAATCCTGACCTTTGGATTCCAAAAGGAAAAGTCTCCCAGATGCCCACTCTGCTGACACGACACTGGACCTAGCTTAACCCTGCAGCGGTCCCACGGCTTCCAGATCTTCCAGACTTGTCCACAAAGGTCACATTCCCTGATAATTCTTACAGATCAGGGATAACTTTCACAACATCAGAGGACTTCCAGAAGAGTTTTTGCAGTTGTCCCAAGTCTCTTCCTTGTTTAAGCACTGAAGAACTTGCCTTCTGTAATTCTCTGCCATGTACAGGATCACCTAAGTAGCATCTTAAATCTTCCAGATCTTCTTAAATTCTTCCTTCCTACTGATGGAGGAAACAAGAAAATCTTACAGCTCATTAGAGATGAACAGTAAGATCTGGGCAAACAATTGTGGTAAATATATTCCATGTCATTTACAGGCATTGAAGTTGTCAGAGTATGAAGAAGTAAAAATGCAGGAACTTATTTTAGCACCTAAACTGTGGTAATAACCTGCATGCTCATCTTTTGAAAGCTATGTGAAGAACTGTTTGTAAGCTGTGTGTGCTACCATGAATATTCATTTACTGGTCTTCAGCACAAGGCAAGGATAGAATGCTTTTCAACAGCTTGAATTTTGATATTGTATAGCTACTACTGGCTGACAGATATTAATGATTCTTGACAGAATGCTTATCTCTGAGCTGCTGCTGTAATCAATCAGCACAAGAGCAGCAGGCTATTAAAATATTTTTCTGTCAAGCTCTCTTGACATCCTTTGAATGGTACACAGCCTCACTGTTGGGTTTGGATTTTTTTAGGGGTTTTGTTTGTTGGGGTTGTGTTTTGTTTGTTAGGTTTGGTTGGTTTGTTTCCAGTTGGTTTTCGGCAGATTTTGTTGTTGCTGTTTTTGTTTTGATTTGGTTTTTTAATAAGAGGAACTACCTGAAACCACCCAGCTGGATTATCTTGATCAGCACTTCTTGAAGTTGTCCTTAAATATTAGCCCTGATGTTGAGCATTCAGAATCCAGTCTCCATGGTTTCAGCTCCTTCTGACAAATGTCCCTCTGTCTTCTCTCTGTCCTGCCTTTCTCCATCTACACATGCACAGACACACACTCTTCTTTAAAACCATTTCTCCCTGTCAGATTCTTGTCATCTACCTTGCCCATAATTACTCTTCATGCTTCCTTCCAGAAGTTCTACCCTCCTGTTTTCTCTCACTTCTTCCAATTTTCTATTTAATACCCTGTCTTCCTCCAGCCCTTCAGAAACCTGTCATGGGAGCAGTGATTTAACAGTCTCTCTGCATCACAAAGCCTGTAAAATTTAAATCAACAGCTTAGCAAACCCATCAAAGAGGCTGCCAGACCTTCTTGGCCTCAATAGAGAAGCCTAATGACTAGAAGGGAATCAAAGTTAAATTAGATAGTCAGGAGAATTGGGACTCTTCACAGATCGGAGGAGGGGAAGAAGGGAAGGGACAGGGATACAAACCTAAATATATAAGCACAGGGTGGAAGAGCAGAAAAGGAATGCAGGTGAGGTTAGGAACACAGAACACAAAGAATCAGCTGGTAACTGAACAGAGAGAGTTTAAATGCCCAGTTTTCTGCACAGGCTTGGCTTTACTGATATCAATATCCTCGAAGATTAAAAGACACTTCAACAGCACTGCAGAGGGAGGGAATAGATACACTCTGGTATGGTGTGTTCAGATCACGGTGAAAGCCATCTTGCACTAGTAAGACGTGAAAAATTAAGAGTGGCAAGACAGGCAAAGCAGAGACCAGGAGCAGCTTGCATATGGCCACAGAGGAGTGTGTGACAGAGCTGGAAACTCAGCCCAAACCTGCCAGCCCAGGGCCTCTCCCCTATGCACCAGCCCCGCACTGCCAGCACTGAGGAGAGAAGCAGCAGGGTTTTTACACCTTTTACTTTGTCCTTTGCCTATCAGCTTATTTCCTTTGCCAGCCATAACACCTGTTTGCTCTGTATCCAGAACCTCCTACAGATTCTAGAGGGCAACAAGCATCAATTCTCTATGAATGTTTGGTAACCAAATTCCAGGAGAAGACAAATACTGTCTCTAGCTGAATCTCCATTACACCAGTAAAAAGAAATTGTACCAAAAACCTGCTTAATGAAGAAACAGTTTGAGTGAGGACCATTTTTACCAAGATCAGTAAGTGAAATGCAGCAGAAGGCTGAGCTGTGGCTTACATGCATCCTTAAAATCTTTGTTTGAAGAGCGTGTCAACATTGTGACTGCAATGCAAGACTCTTTAGACTGAGCAAGTCAGACCAAAAGAACACAGTGCCAGGGATAACAAATACTCTAGTGAGAATGTTGTCTTTGCTAGAGGCTAATGAATATAAACTGATCAAATTTTTTTGTATCTTAAAGCAAATACTCTATGGTTTTTATTTGCTTTTCTCCATTATTTGCATGACGAAATCTTAGGGAATAGCCAGAAAGATGAAAAAATAAACACTTCAGAACAAGCCAAGGAGACCAGACAACAAATCCAGAGAGATTATTGCAGAGGGCACTAAAGAGGACAAAAACAAATCTCTTCACTTGCCTAAATTCTGATCACTGTGTCATCAGAGACAGCATCCACCCCCTCCATTTAGAGACCACTGCTCTGCAGCTGGGAGGAGAGGATATAGTGGTTCTTCTGTTTGCTCCCAACATTTTGAATGTTGAACCACTTCTCCTCCCCAGCTCTGTGGATCTATCCTCTTTGCCATTATTTTTCTATCAGTGACAAGCTAGAGGTGTTAAATCCTGAACAGTTCTCAAGGCTACCCCATTCTGTATTTCATATTAGTGTGGTTTGAGAAGGGCACAGGAAGGAGGGAAATCGCTCAGAAAACCATTTTTGAATTGAATCACTATGACGATACCCAAAATAGAATAGACGGTGTTTCCATATTCCTAATCTAAATGCAGCAGGGAAAAAACACACATGTATCACACAAAAGGCAGAAGAGTCTTAAGAGAAACCTTTTTTACTTCACCTCACACATTAAGAATGTTTCTCCTTCCAGATGATGACTACTGTAATCTGAAAATTCCCAGCATTTAATGGCCAGTTCTGACTCCCTCTGCTGGTACTTCACACAGTCTCCTCTTCCTCAGCCTTAGAATAGGCGCAATGTCCTTTTAGCAGTTCCAACAGTAGTGCATAGTGGGAAAGTCTTGTTACAGCAGTTTCATTAAAATGTATAAATATTTTGCTAAGTCTTTAAAACTACTTTGGAATCTTTGAGGACTCATTATCATAGTTTTTATCCTTCCTGTGTTATTCTGCCCTTGTACTTACTGTCTAGTACATTTAGATTTCCAGCTAGACTAAAGTTAGAAGAGAATTAAGTGGTATCAAACATAAAACCTTTCCTTGCCTTAACCCACGGTTTCACACTTCATGCAAAAAGGACAGCTGCTAATAAAAGTCTTTAAAAAAACCCATTTATCAACATTGCAATAAGAGAGAAGCACAAAGAAAGCTTTAAATACCAGAAGTTGCAAGTTGGCAGTGTGGGAGCTCATTAAAAAAAGCACTGCACAAGAATGCTCAAGGCAAATGCCACTCAAACTTTTTCAACTCTGAAGTTATTTAATCGTCACAGCAATCACAAGGGATAAGGCGTTGTTTAAAGGAACTGGCTTCTGTAGGCTTGGTGCTGTTCAGTCTTGTGGAAAGGTATTCACTGTAAATGTGCCATCAATTTAAAATGCTCCTCAGTTCAGAAAAGCCATCCTTCTGACCCGAGGATTGATACTCCAAGCTGCAGAGCACCCTCAGCTGAAACAAACCAAATAACGTGGGGCTTCTGAGTGCCCCAAAAGACCAGAACCACAAAACAAGGGCAAACAGAAATATTCTGCAACTAGAAATACTAGTTTTACACACACGGAAAGCTAAATTCAGCCTTCTGTGCGTGTCACCAATTCCAGTAACTCAGCATTAAGACAACATAGTTTCTGCACTAGTACTTTGTACTCATTCCCTGAGCATTAAAAGTTACGGTACCAGGGCAGAGCAGAAAAATCTATGTTTCCACATAATATATATTTGCATTGAACTGCCCAGTTTCCCTTTTCATTGCATTTGCAGTCCAGACTGTTCTGACCAGATGAAAGCATGCTAAAAAAGCGGCATGGAAATTATTACAAATGCTACAAAGCTGTGGGCAAACCAGACTAAAATGTCTGCTTACTTAAATGTAAAAGATCTGAGTTATTCTGGAAAAGGTGTAGCAACATCAGTGTTGCTACAGAACTCACTCCACCATAGTTACAGTCTTTTCTTGCTAAAGTATTCATTTCTTCACTGCTCTCTGTCAGCTAACAACCTGTACAGAAGACCCACTTCTCTTCTTGCTTTCAGGAAAACCACAACCTGGCCCAGCCTTCTCAGCTGTATGTTTAGTGAACTGCTGTATTCTTTTCTCTTGGTCTGTGCATCCAGCACAGCACCCATAAGCATCCCACAACATGCATATGTGCACCAAAAGGCAAATTGGCATAAACTGGTGCCACAGGCTCCCTCCCATGACCTTGGAGAAGAGTTACACTGGGAAGAACACACTATAGAAGTTGATCAACGACGTTTAAATATTTACCATAGGGTTTTAACAAGAGAAAGTTTAAAATTAAAGGGAAAATGTGAGTACAGTATTAGTGCTGACACTTGTATCTGCATCACACACTCAGTACTCAACCCTGCCAACCCAAACCAGCAGGTTTCAGAAGGACCCCAGCTGAGGGAGAGCCTGAAGACAAATGATTTTAACAGCTGCTGTCTGGGACAACAGTTTAATTAACATAATCAAAGCCATTATTGGGTTAATCACCAATTAGCATCACCAATTAACTCACTTATGGCCAGTCCTGAATATCCAAAAATCAGTGCCTGAGATGATGCACACACAGCACTCTCTGGTATCACATTGGACTAGAGAGAAACACAGCAGAAAAGAATTTACTCCCCAAAAGAAGACACAGAGGACGATGCTTTTAAGGATTTCAGCAAACAAAACAGTATCAAAAGCCCCAACTTTTACAATGAAAACCAAGAAGTCATGCTTGGCTGAAAACCAGACATGCTAAAAAGCAGCTGTGCAGAGCAGCACAGCTTGGGCAAGGTCTAGCACAGAAGCCCCTCTGCAGAAAACCATGGCTGTGCTGTTTGAGGCAAGCTTACAAAGGCACAGCTACCAAAGACCAGCCCAGCTAACACAGTAGGTACATACTATGCACTGTTTACAAGTTCAATCTGTCCATCACCCATCGTCACCCTTTCCCTGGTGCTCCTAAGCTTCCCATGTGCCCTAGGCTCCAGCAGCACTATTTCTTCACCAGATGCTACTGCTGCAACAGCTGGGGGCCAGCCCACACTGCTTCCTCCAGTGGGTGCTTCCCCACAGCACGTGGCTGTGGTCAGCCTGCCATGCTGGGTTGTGGGCACTGGCAGCTAAAGGGTGCCTACGTGTCTTAGCTTGTCCTCAGAGCAGTGACTTTCAGGACCTACACATGCCCATCTTTTTCCATGATTCATTCTCTTGGGTTTCATCCAGAGAAGGCAATACATATAATTTTCATGTCTATTCAGCACTTCCACTGACATTAAACTATGTATATGGCTATCTTAGTAGT
This sequence comes from Pomatostomus ruficeps, assembly GCA_013400735.1. Classification (NCBI taxonomy): domain Eukaryota; kingdom Metazoa; phylum Chordata; class Aves; order Passeriformes; family Timaliidae; genus Pomatostomus; species Pomatostomus ruficeps. The sequence goes on from VYZT01049431.1 coordinate 30,446, forward strand.
TGCATAATCTTGTGTGTCTTTCAAGTTCAACATTTTTCCAATAGGTCATTATTAAGTGTCCTCACATTGTTGGTATCTTTCTTGAAAGAAGACTTGGGTTTTTTCTAAGAATTCTCTTCTACAAGTATTCTCTCACTGCCAAATTTCTATTTCCAGCCCTGCTGTTCTTATAGACCTGCTCTGAAGATCAAAATATCATTTTTTAAAATGGATTAACACCACCCTTGCTCTCAGAAGTAGCTGACCTTGATTATCTCAACTTGAAAATTGAAAGATTTAGAAAGTTAAAAACATGAGTCAAATGGAAAAGAGAGAGAAAATGTGTAGACAACCTTAATTATAGATGTTGTTACATTTTGTTCTAATGCTATCGTGATGACAGCAGACAGATAATAGCAGTAAAATCATAAATAGTAGGAAGGACTCAGAACATAAGGAATAACACAAAGCACATCATCAGCCTGTGGAATGAACAAAGCTATCAGTTAAAAAGTCTCTTTGTTTTTGGGTTGTGTTTGTTTTCCCATTCTAATGAGAAGACACGGGTTCAATCAAGCTGTTTTGAACTGATGATCATAAAATTGTTGAGGCTGGAAAAGACCTAAAAATCATCAAGTCCAACTGCCACTCCTGCACTGCCATGTCCATCACTAAGCCATTCCCCAAGTGCCACATCGACATGTGTTTTAAATTCCTCCAGGTTGGTGACTCCACCACTTCCCTGAGCAGTCTATTGCAATGCCTGACCACCTTTTCTATGAAGAAATTCTTACTAATATCCAATCTGAACCTTCCCTGGTGCAACTTCCTTTCATCCGGTCACTTGTTACCTGGGAGAAGAGACCAACCCTCACCTGGCTACAGCCTCCTTTAAGGGAGTTGCAGAGAGTGACAAGGTCTCCCCTAAGCCTCCTTTTTGTCCAGGTTAAACACCCCCAGCTCCCTCAGCTGCTCCTCATCAGACTTGTGCCCCAGACCCTTCCCCAGCTCTGTTGCCCTTCTCTGGACTCGCTCCAGCACCTCAATATCCTTCTTGCAGTGAGGGGTGCAAAACTGACCACAGGATTTGAGGTGCAGCTTCACCAGTGCCCAGTATAGGGAGATGATAATTTCCCTGGTCCTGCTGGCCATACAATTTCTGATAAATAGTTGTTATCATAGCTGTTATGCTCTGTTTTCTTGTCTGAGTGTGATTTTTAAAGCCCATAGTTTGCACTACATCATTCCCAGTGTATTCACTACACAGAAAGTGCACAGAGATTACACACAAGGCATACAGAAGAACAGTATGGTTTTCTTGTTGCACAGATATCAGCACTAACCTTATCTGTTGATACTGGGAGCGTGCATATCTGCAAGGTGCAGCTCCTACCTGACAGGACCAAAAATATTAGTGCCAGCATTGAAAGTGCCGTTGTTTCCACAAATAACTAGGGGAGTTAAGATGGTAGAATTAGCCTGTGCTGCTAGGCTTCTCTATTCTAGTTTTTAATTCACATTTTAACTTTTACAGTTCATCTATATTTTCTGTATTAAACATTCTGCTTAAGTGCCATTGACATGTAGGTATGTACATCCCTAACTTGAAAAATCATCTACTCTTATGCCTCTCTTGTCTCCTGTTGTGCAAGGTCAGAGTTTTCCAGTGGGTCACCAGTACAGACAGTTATAATTCTTAATGCCAGGTTCACTATTTTTTGTAAGTGTGATAATAAAGGTAATAAATTATAAATCTATTCTGCCTCATAAGGCTTAGCAACATGAAGTCAGGTTTGCAGTGTACCTAGTGGGGAAAATCTGAAGCTAAACCACAAATTATCAAGAACACATGAAAAATACTGGTCAAAAAAGGTGATGTGACAGCACACAAAATAATCTCCCATTCTTCCAACAGGCAATTTTTTGCTTGAACATTGAAAATTGACATAATATTAAAATCTGCCCCAATATGAGGAAGAGTAAGTGCATTTGCAAGTAGAGATTCTGAGTCAGCTTCAGAAGAAATGCAACCCTTCAATGAAAGGTGTTTTATCTTCCTTTACTGCAAAAGCTCTTGAAACACTGGCAGTTCTCACAGGGTCAAGTCTTTGCAACTCCTCCCAGAACACTTCAGGAACAGCGTGGCTGGAGCCGGCAGAGAGAAATTGATGCAAAAGTAAAATCTGATCCTTAGGGTAAACAGGTTTTGTGGATTGTGTGTTATTTTCTTCAGCTGGAACATTTCTGTGCTGCCCTCCCTCTCCTAGGGGACCTGACCATCCGGAACTGGGGCACCAGGGAGCAGCTTGCTTCCCTACCGTCCCTGGACATGGGCTCAGCAGAGACTGGGAGGAAAATTGCTGCTTCTCAGCTATAACTACAGCAAGTGCTCTTTTTTCACTTTAGATGAATTTACAGCCTCTTGAACTGTGAGAAGCAAGAAATCCTGTGGCATTTAAAATGACCAACAGCCAATGGGCATTTTAAAGAACAGGTTGTTTGGGAAAGCAGCCCTGCTTTACAGGAATGCTCTTGGTTCACCAGGCAGCTGGCAACTGATGGCAAAGTCCTCCAAAACTGCTAAAACAGAAGTACTGCTGTGTAGCTACTGAAGGACAAAACTTTCCTGTTAGCAACCAGCAGGAAATTTGGCTGTGTGGCCTCAGGCAAACGTTACTATGCATCAACCATTTTGTGCATCACTGCATAGAAAATGGTACAAAACCAGATACTCTTCTCTTAAAGGTATAAAGCGTTACTCTCTGGCAGTATAAGTTAAGAGACAACAACTAAAGAAGGAAAAAGCAACACCAGCAGCACGCACACAAGCACAAACATAGCAGTCTCAGATTTAAATTCTTTCTTTTCTTCAACCCACATTGCCTTCTTCTGGGAAGCAGCTTCTTTCACTGCCCATTTACCCAAAATTAATCAAACTCTTCAGCCGCCTCCAATGTTACCTTAAAGTTTGGGCCTACAGATCCTGCCCTCAACCCCTGACAATAACCAACATCAAAAGCTTACAGGAAATATTTCTCATTCACATGCAGCTGCTTTCCCAGAATTCTTCCCCACTGCTCTCCCCTTCTGACACTGTCTTGTATTAAATCTCTGGGGTGAGTACAGCTATGATGTTTACAGAACAGCTGTAGGAAGGAAAACATGTAACTACTGCCACAAGGGCAGTATTTGTGTCATCAACACTGATTCACACCTGTTTGTGCAGAGTGTGCAAGGCTACAAAGTCAGTTCTGTTCCTGACCAGTTCTACCACAGCTAGTCTCCCCTGCAATGCAAGAGAAGAAGACAAGCTTCACAGCAGACTGTTGTCCTTCCCAGCTGAAGGCTTGAGAAGTGTGGCTGCCCTCAGGCTGTTACCTTCCTCACTTTTTGTGTGTCTTATCTACCCCAGTATTTCACTGCTGAACTGCCCATTTCATTGTGCTTCCGACCCTTGCAGTTGTACCAGGACTCCGTGTACTGAACCATTCATACCTTTTTGGATTTAGTTGCCTGCTAATATTTTCCATTTCAACACAAACTGGCAATGACTCAGAGCATTTTCTTCTGTCTGGCTGCCCAATGGTACAACACAATGGTCCCCTAAAACAGTAGTCTTCCCTCCAGTCTTCTGTATTATTGAAGGCTGCATATGAATAAAAGATAACTCCCTTCTGGTCTTGAACTGAACCCTCATGAAGGGAGAGATCTTTCATGTTGGCAAAATCACAATCTGAATCTCATGCGCTTTGTACAGTACAATATCAAACCTGATAAAATCAGCACAGTCAACTGGCCATACTTACCTCACCATGCATTTTTCCTCACATAAATAACTCTCTCGAATTCTCTTTTCAAGTCTTTGTCTGCTTTAATGCATTATCACACTTCAAACCATTCTCTTTCAACCACAAGGACCGGAGAAGAGAAATATTGCTCATTTTTTGGACTACATCTCTGTAACCAGCATGAGGAAACAACCATCTTAAACATGCATTGTGTTAGTTTCTATTTATTCTGGGAAGCAGTCAAAAAGAAGTTTAAGAGTTTGTAAAGGAAAAGGAGAAACCTCAGTTTCAATTTCAAGTTCTATTTCTCTCTCTCAACACCTGCTCTCCCTTTTCCCCACCCACACACACCTCAACATAAAAGCAAAAGGAGCAAGGGAATCACAGTAACCTACATTCTTCCATCTCACACCTGTCAGTGCACTTAGGAACTGACCAGTAGAAGCCCAAAAAAGCAGATAGTCAGCTGTACTGGCCTGAAAGGACCTTCTGATACCATCACTGGAAAACAGGAGGATCCATCTACTTGGCAGCTCCAAGTCGTACCCCAGAAGGTGCTTGGCACTGTCACAGAGATCTCTGCCTCACAGGTACTGTTGTTTTCATACTTCTAAACATATGTGGAGAAGTTTTGATTGATTTGACTCATAGTTCTCACAAGAAGTGTGCTGTCTTCTCTTATATCAGTGAGGAAAAAAAATTCTGATTCACCTGCCTCTCCCTTTTTCCTTTCTTTTCAGAAAGCTGGCCTCTTGGTCAGACAGCATATTTCAGTGCCATTCCGGCATCTACTGGTGATTCACCTGCCTCTTGGAAACATCTACATCAATGCAGGCAGCATGGGGAACAAACAGGAGGATCTGGAACGTGAGGCAGGTCCCTCCCTACCTCCCTGCACAGAGTCTAGATACATAAGAAGGGCGAAGAAGGGAAAATAGGTCATGGAAGGCAACACCACAGGTTAAGAGCTGAGCTGGATAGGGGCCTCAGCTCCCCTGTGTCACACTACAGGGCACCAGCGACTGGATTGCAATGCCTCTTCCAGACAGCTTCTGGCACAGCCTCCTGTCACTTCAGTTTACCACATACACGAAGGTTCAGAGCACTATTAGACATTATCTTCCCTGCATGAGTAGATCAGAACAGCATTATAGGCCAAAGGTGGCACATCGATATGTCATCCTCTCCTTTCCAAAGCTCACAGCCTGTGCAGCACCTACACAACACAGTGGTTTGCTCAAAGTAATTTCTCTGTTTGGTAATTCCTCTATGATTTTCACAGGAGGTTGCTAACTTCATGTGGAATAAGGCTTCCTTCCAGAAAAATGCCCATTTCCCTCCTCACACATTCTGTAGCTGTCATCTCATTACTAACCTGCAGTCAACTTATTTGCAAGGAGTGTGAGAAAGACAGCTCCTAAATACCTTAGTTTTGGCATACTTAGTTCCTGATGAAATTGATTTTATAATTTTCTAGGTCATGTGAAGAAAGGCTTTTATGAAGAAAAAATAAGTAGAATCAAAAATATTCAAAACAGAAGTGAATCATTCAATCAAAACTTATTTGCACGGTTGCAATATAGGAAATCACCTTCCTCTCCCCTCTCCTCCCTCCCTCTGCATTTAAATGCACCAAACTGAACAAGAATATTAAAGTTCAGCAAATGTTTAAGGAATGAGAAGCTCAAGGAATTGCAGTTTATAACAACTTCCCTCTCAAAAAGCAAAGGGGCAGAGCAAGTCAAATTGAGTATCTTTTCTGGTTCCTTGTTTCTTATTGAATTCTCTCCATGAGAAAAAAAATAAAAAGCAAGATGATGCTGCTAGTGTGGGATGGCAAAGCTCAGAGTGGTGACAGGCCCAGAAATGAAGGTTTATAGAGGGAAGTGAGAGAAAAGTGGTGGTCTGTTTTAGGAAAGAGAACTGGAAATAGGCCACATGAGATTTAGGGTGCAGTTCTGTGAACTATTCTCCGTGGATAATGGGTTCATTCCAAGACCAAATCATTGCCAGATCCATGTGCTTGATGCAAAAGGATGCACGGTGTCCAGGACCACACACGCAAAGTGCCACAGTAGGCTTGTTCATTAGGAAGCGAAATTCCACTTGTTTGCCCTTTGAGTATGAAAGAAGTGAAAGATTTTGGAAAGGGAACATGAAGATAGGGTTGGTTCAAAATCAGAGCAAGTGCGCTACTTCATATTTTGCAAAATTTTTACTAGAAGTGCTGTCAGTAAGTAATACAACTATAATAAATAAGTTTACAGTTTTCAGAATTCACTTGATGAAGTTTCTAGAAGCTCTGAGACTGTTTAAGATCTTTGTGGACCTGGATGACCCAAAAACTCCAACATTATTTTTCATGCTTTTCTAGTAAATCTGAATTTTATCAGAAAATAACTTGCAAAAAAATTCCTAATTCAAGTTCAAAGACAGAAATTAATTATCTTAGGTCCAATTCTGTCTCCTTCAATTTGGCCTCATTACACTTAAAAGATATTATCAATCTCCAGTTCCCTCTTATTTTGTAGTGAAAATCCTGCAGGATCTTTGCAGTGACAATGCAGAAGTACCAAACCACAACCCTGAATCATCCTGCTCACCTGCACTTACCAACCAACACATATTTCCTTTTGAGATGGTGGCAGGGGAAGGCACGGTTTGCTTATCATCTCACCAGAAAAATATAATTTCACACCACTTGGTACAGTTACTAGTTTTATTTCAAAGAAGAAGGCAAAAAGCATCCCTAATTCATGTTGAGGTGAGTCAGAAAAGTCAGGCCTTAATACCTCAACTGTTTCATTCTTTACCATAAGGCACTTGAGATTGTAGAACCTACTGGCTGCTGAAATCCTTTGGTTAGAAGAACAAATTTTCTACTTTCCTTCCAGGCAATAAGACCTATTAATATGTTACTTGTCTCCTTCCACATTTTTCACACCAGTAGCAGCCAGAGATGCTCCACTGTGGATAAAAGACACTGATATTTTTACATATATTCCATATTTTTTCAGTAGATCAGAATTCCTTCCATGAGGCTGCTGCTTATGATATGTCTTCAGATAACACCTCAGGTTCAGATCTGGTGTATTTCAGAGCTTTCAACTCCAAGAAATAGACTGCATATGACCCATAGCAGCATTTGCCGCCTTTAAAACATTACCTATCACTCTTATAAACAGCTAAATCTTGCTTCAAAATATAAAAGCAGCCAAACGCACTAAAACCCACTGATCTGGTAAGCACAACTAAGCCTTATTCATTCTCAAGATGTCATGAGATAGCTCATCCAAGTGGTTAGGGTCATATCATGGTCTATAAACCACTTACACAGTCCAGCTAGGCAAGCTATTTCTACTCCAGCACTTTGTAACTTACATACAGCAGGCCTGTTTGAGTCTTGCAGAAATCAGATATTAAACTAAATATATCATTTTCTGAAGTTGATGCAGAAATAAGAAGTGCTTAGAAGATGCTTCAGAACTTCTATCATATTCCACATATTAGATGACAGGTGGCACGATGTGTGTCATATGGGTGGATGTGCTATTTTACTATTTTCCCCCCTGTGCCTATCTAATTGAATTTTTCTTAGTCAGAAATGGGACTTGTGTAAAACCAAATTCTTGTCCAAGATTTAAGAATAAATTTGTAAACTGAACCCCCAGGTTTGCTGCCCTGCATATCAAAGCACCATGTCTCTTGCAGATTCTTAGGTTTTTTTAGGGAACAAAATATTTGTCTAATATATCATCCCCTGGTTCACCTGCCTGAAGTATTCTTTCTTCTTTTTATATTCTACTGCTCTCTCAGTCCATGCTCTGTATGCATCACGCTCTTGTCTCACAAGCCAACTTGAGTTAATAATGTTCCTTCAGATTTTAAAACAAGTTGGTTGCACAGGCTGATGAAAGTTTGATAAAGCCAGCACATTTCAGTCTTTTTAAATCTACTTACAGGAAGAAATGTTAGAAATGGTCTAAAGAAAGCAAAATCCTGCACTTATAAGCACATGATATGAAAGACACCAGGTGAAAAAGAGAGATAACCACAGGTGGGACATCTATTTATTTTCCTTATCCTTCTCCTTCCTATTAAAGTGTTAAAAGACAAAATTTTGAAACTGTGTGACAAAAAGAAAAAAGGCAATTATGTATAACATTACTGTAGTGCGACTTTCCCCAGATCCTGGAAAAACCAAACCATTAACACTTCACAGCTTTCACTTTCTCTCCTGTCAAGCAGAACTATTTTTTTTTCCATTTGCATTTACAGTTCTTTCAAAAGTTGTCCAATGTTTTGGGGAGCAATGTTAGGCTCTGTAGGAGAGAAATGGATTGTAAAAACCTTGAGAATTAGAAACTTTTAGAAAAATCTCACTTCAAAAATTGTCCTGATTGGATTCACACAGTACGGATAGAGATATGGACTATATCCTGGGACTATTCTAGCAATTAAATTACAGTATATTCTGTGGTAGGATGATTCTCTAGATCCATTAGGCTGAAGTACAGCCAGAAATTTTCAGTCATTACGGCAAGATGACACATCAAGGGACAATTCCTAAAGCATAGGTATGTGACATAGCTCTGGAACATTTATGTTCTTTTTCCCTGCAGCCAAAAGTACATAGGCAATTTACCCTTGCCCTTTCCAAATAATATTTTGCAAAAAATTTAATAGCAATAACTTAACCTAGCTTTAATCTGGTCACATATTCTTTAAATAACAAGAAAAAGAATACTGGTTACTTATTTTGCATACTACGAAATAACATCTCACACAGAATTAATTTATGTTTCCCCAAACCAGGCCAGAAAACAAAGTACTACCATGATAATATATTCACAAAAAATACTTTCTTTCTTTCTTCTTGCTTTGAAGTGTATTGCGGTGAGGTGAGGACTGACCCCATATGAATGGGCCACTCCTCATATGGCCATGGTCACTAGCTAACACAGATCTATTATAGCATTAGCACTTCTGTTGTGAACCTGAAAAAACACTTAGAGTCCATCCTAGACTGGAGAGGATTTTTGTAGAAATTAGCTATTTACATAAGTGTCACCTAAAGGCTTTTTTCTGGCTTTAACACCAGTGTTTTATCATAGAACCATAGAATCATTCAAGTTGGAAAAGACTTTTAAGATAATTGAGTCCAACCATTAACCCAGCACTGCCAAGTCCATCACTAAACCATGTCCCCAAGTGCCACGTCGACATGTCTTTTAAATACCTCCAGGATGGTGACTCTTCCACTTCCCTGAGCAGCCTGTTCCAGTGCTTGACTACCCTTTCCATGAAGAAATTTTTACTAATATCCAATCTAAATCTCCCCTGGCACAACTTGAGGCTCTTTCCTCTCATTCTGTCACTTGTTACCTGGGAGAAGAAATCAACCCTCACCTGGCTACAACCTCCTTTAAGGGAGTTACAGAGAGTGAAGGTCTCCCCTGAGCCTCCTTTTCTCCAGGCTAAACTCCCCCAGCTCCCTCAGCTGTTCCTCATCAGACTTGTGCCCCAGACCCTCCACCAGCTCCATTGTCCTTCTCTAGACTCACTCCAGACCCTCAGTGTCTTTCTTGTAGTGAGGGGCGTAGAACTGGACACAGGATTCGAGGTACGGCCTCACCAGTGCCCAGTACAGAAGGACAATCACCGTCTTGGTCCTGCTGGCTACACTATTTCTGGTACAAGCCAGGGTGACATTGCCTCCTTGACCACCTGGGCACAGACTGGCTCATGTTCAGCCGCTGTCACCAGCACCCCTAGATCCTTTTCTGCTGGGCTGCTTTTCAGTCACTCTTCCCAAGCCAGTAGAGTTGCATGGGGTTGTTGTGAACCCAGTGCAGGACCTGTCACTTGACCTTGCTGAACCTCGTAGCACTGGCCTCAGCACATCAATCCAGTCCGTCCAGATCCCTCTGCAGAGCCTTCCTGCCCTCCAGCAAATCAAGACTGCCATGTAACTTCGTGTTCTTCGCAAACTGGCTGAGGGTACACTTGACCCCCTCATCCAAATCATTCAGAAGGATATTAAATAGAACTGGTCCCAACACTGAGCCCTGGGGAACAGGGCTGTGTTTCAGTACAAGCAATCCTGAAAAGATGTGTAGGTCCTGGACATCCTTACCCAAAGAGGAGGCAGATTGTAAGAGCTAAATTCTGAATTTGGAGCTTGCTGTGTTGTGAAGCCTGTCAGCACTGATCGCATCTCTCCTCCATGCCCTGTCTGTACTGAATGCCAATGATGTAACTGTGTGGGCCAGACGCTCCGGCTCATCAGTGGGGCTGGAAATGCCACCACGACCTGGCGTACCCCACGTCTACCGATCAGAAATACCGACGCGCTCCACTGAAAATTGCATCCCTCAGGACTCAAATGTCTGAAGGGTTGTTTATACATCCAAGAAGCCAAAAACAACGTTGTCTGTCCATTTTATTTCTATTTATCGCAACGACTTTGAGGTTTCGGTGGCTTTTGTAGTTGTTTTTAGGAGTTGGCTTTTTGGTGGGTTTTTTTTGCTTGGTTTTTACTCATTCTTTACTCTTAACAAGAAATATTGAGCTGTTTTCACCTTTAGAGATAACCAGACTAAATCCTTCCCTAACAGCTAAACCCTCTTCTAACCTACAGAGAAACTCTACCCATTTTTCTGCCACTTTGCTGAAACTTGCTGCAGCACAGAAATAAAACCACACTTCTGGTGGTTCATTCTAGTGGAGAAAGCATTCAAGCAAAACAACATTCGGAAATCCCAAACAGTTGCTTAACAATTACAGCAATAACACACCATCTCTTCAAATATCACGACTAGCATCAAATAAGCAGTAATAAAGCACAGGACAGAGGGATGAAGGAACAGAATTGCAAAGACTGGCCATACTTAGTAAAAAGAAATTTTTTTAAAAAAAATAAAAATCCTTTAAACTAGGAATTACTGGCTAGAGTAGTTTTGCTGGCAGCTAAGGTAGACGTGAATGAAAATGAATGCAAAACTATCAGCCATATAGAAAGCATGCCATCTACAACTTCAGGACCTTGCAAGAGGTACATGGCATCTAAGAGATTTTTGTCATGTTGCCAGGGATGTGACAAAGACCAGGTATTCAAGAGACAGCTTTTGCAAGACAAGGTTTGTTTTTCCTTTCCCAGCATGTCCCCAAACCTGAAACACTGCACTGGCAATACCCATGAACACAGAGGAAGCTGCTTTGGGTTTGAAATCTCTTCGGTCTCTGTACTCCACCTGTGAATGATATCCTCAGCAAACCTAGCCAGCACTTGGCACATGGCTGGCCCTTAGTTTCAGGCCACCAACTTCCAGCAAAAATTATTCCAACATGTTCCCCCATCACCTAGAAGGGGTTCTAGGGGTAAATGTGTTTCTTTTGTCATTAGATACATGTTTAGTAAATGCCCACATCCAACTGCTTTTCATCCGATGACCTGCTTCATGAGAGGGAAATCATGCCTCAGGAAGGTCATCAAACATGATGCTGCAATGCCTCTATATCATGTTCAGGTGTTTTTACAACAACAGTCTAATTTTTCAGTTCCTCACTATCCTTGTTCACAAGAGCCTCTAAACACTTCCTAACCTGCTGGAGGTCACCAAAGCACACTAATGCTCTTCAAGGCTGTGAAGGAGCAACACTGACCTGTACATCATGACACCTGCCATCAAGATTTTCTTTAAGTTCACTGGGATGGTCACACTACTGGGTCATATTTGTGTTCCTTTCAGCAAGAGTGCTGTAAACCAAACTGCCTCTGTAAACAAAACTGCCTATGTTTTCAAATTTACCCAATGTTATTCTCATTTCTGGATTGTTTGGGTGGTTTTGTTTGGTTGCTTTTTGGGTTTTGTTTTTTTTTTCCGTCTAATGAGAAAGAAACTACTCACAGACAAAGCTGATCAAAGCTGAGACAGCTACTCCATTCTCCTGGGATCTGTGTCTACCTTAATCAGAGACAACAGCAGAAGTGCTGCAGGACTGCGTGATGCTTCTGTTGCATACCATCAATGAAGATGAGTGGTTTGGGTTTCTGGACTGTTTTGATTAATGAACTCAGTGGCTGACAATTCATCACAGTGTGTGAGCATACATGTTCATGAATCTGACCTTTTAACTCCAACTTTTGTTCTTTTTCCATGATCCCTCTCACCATCTGGTGTAAGTATAGTGTTCACTGGGGAATTTATGATTTCGTTTAGTGTTCAAACACGTGCCTTTTCCTTCATATTTTGGATGAGTCAAGCCCTGTAGCTGCAGTAAGTTCCTACCTAACAAAGGAGAATTTAGCATAAACAGGCACCAAAAGCTTGGGATCTTTTAATGCAACTGAGAACACTAACAAAAGGCTCCCAAAATGATGCATTTTGCTCCATTGCTCAAAATCCAAATAAGCAAGCATTCATCAGTATTATTTTATGTCAAAAGTCAAGAATGCCAAGCATTTTTAGAACTGTTCATCCCTACTCCACCTGCATAACGAGGGGATTGCTGACACAGTGCCCAGATACAAAAACTGCAAATGAAAGTCCTCTGATTTCTGCTAGTGCTTAGGAAAAATAAACAATAGACAACCCAACCTGACAGATTCACTGAACAAAATATATAAAGACTGTAATTTCAAGGCATATGTCTCCACAGGGAAGCAACTAAAAATTGAAACAGCTTTTTCTTTTTTTTAAATATTAAAAAATGGAAAATATATGTCTTTCTGCAGACCCAGACAGTGGTTTTAAGCCTGGTTTTATGTAACGTCAGCCTCACTGAAAGATCTGTCTGTAGACATATTCTCTATTAATTAGCAATTTAGTGGCCATCTGTGGAAAGAGATAAGCAAATATGTTTTGATTCATTTAAAATGAAGCTGAGGAGTTAATTGGTTTTACTTCGCATAGTAACACTCATCCTTCTCTCTATATATATACATACATACACTCAATAAAGAAAGTGAGGCAAAACCATGCAGGTCAGTTCACAGATGTGAAGATATTTTGCTTTGCAAAACTATAATTCACCATATGTTCAGGAAAAGCAGCTACACAGTAATATGAAGCACAAGCTTCCACAGAACAGAAATCGTTAAGAGCAGCCACTGGATACTTCATCTCTATTTTAAAATAATTTGTTCTTCCCAAACAGATGTGCACTACTTGAGGTCAAGAATCAAGAGCAATTTTCACCTACCACCTCCGGTGGAGCTGACGAAGAGACAAAACATCCCTGGGGTTACAAGTACACCACAGTCCCCCACAAATCTAATTAGAGTCTGTACCTTCCCATATCACAATAACCACCAGCAAAATGCTTTCTCTCTGAAAACTGCAGCCACAATGAGGTCAGTAGGACAGCATCTGCATCACCGCTTTTGAGAGCACAAGAACACCTCCCTGCAGAAGGTGGCCCTGAAGCAGAAACCAGGGCTGCTGAGACAAAGCCACACTCTCTTAAACTGTGCCCCAAGCGTACAAACCCAACCAACACCCTGAGTCCCACAGGCTCAGTACCCACACGCAGCTTATGCACCTCAATCATCCCTTCCCAGTGTCTGTGTACAGCTCACATGATGTACCCACTCCTCCTACAAACTACATATATTAAACTTCACTGGGTCAATATTTGCTCTCAACTCAGCCAAATTCCCAAAATTCCCACTGGTCCACAACAGCTTCACTAACGTATTTCTAAATTTTTAATTAAAAGTTACCTGGATTTATTATTTACCTTAATTAAAGCTTGAATAAAAGAGAAAATGGAAGTGGATGTACCTACTTTTTTAAACAACTATCTGACATCACAACAAAGTACTATTACCAGTGGTCAGTGTGTCTACAAAGAGTTAATGCAACACAAATGTAATTCTGCCACAGGATCAGCTTTACAGAGGGAGTAAACAGTGAGCAGAAGAGGATATGTCAGAGGCTGAGCAGCAGGGCAAACCAAATTCTGTCTTACGGAAGATGGAGTTACAGAGTGTTAACTCCACCTCTCTGGGCATTAGCATACTAAAGACACATGGAAGGACACTAGTTAAGAACTGCTTTCAAATACCTTGAATATTCTGAGCCTTTCTGACACAAGCACCCTGTTTGGATGTCACCACAGTCCTGTGCTGACTAGAGCACAAACCCTTCAGTGGTTGCCAGTGGAAAAGACTGCAATGCACGTAATAAAAACACTTGTTTACACAGCAAGTTCTCTTCAGAAACAGAGGCTCAACAGACAACACTCCAAGATCAAAGAAAAAAGTATCACACCTTTCTCCTTCAGAAACCACTCAAGATACTCAACCACTAAATCAAAACAAAACTAGAACCCAAGTTGCTAGAAACAAGGACCTGAAAGCCTTGCAAAGCCACCACACCACCTGGCAATGCACATATCACGACCAAACTTTCCCAGAGATACAAGAACTTTGCACAATCAAATCCATTGGATTAAAAAGAATTCTGAGCAGGAAGAGCTCACACTTCTAAAAGCAAACTCCTACTTTCCCATTATTTGATGCCAACATCTGCACTCCAGGGAAGCAGCTCTTGAATGCCCCTACCAAACCATGGAGGCACAGCTCGTGGAGCAAACTGAAGTCAAGACCATGGACACTAATAATCAGAGAGAGGGTGCAAAGGCAGTGCTGTGACTCTGAATGGATCCAGAACCCACCTCAGACAGCCACCAGTGGGAGGCAAGTCCCTGCCATGCACTGCAGCCTGACTTCATGCAGGGCAGCCTCACAATACAGCCCATGCAAGAAAGGTGAGGCTTGAAGACATTTTCACACATGTTCAGCACCATCTCCACCACCATTTCTAGAAAAGCCAGTTTCTTTGAGAAATAAAGATAAGGCAAAAATTTCAAAGGTGATCTTGCAAATGAAATTGTGACTGTAAGCTTAGCTGGCCACAGTATTGTTTAAGCCACTAAGTCTTTTGACACAGCACTTATTCCTATTCAAATGAGCAGAGGATAAAACACAAGAAGAAATGTTATCATTTTCTTTCTGCTCATCTAAATCAACATTATTCATGCATAAATTCAGTTTCTTTCTACCACATTGTCATAATGAAGAATTTGGAACAGGTACAAGTCCAAAATAATTCCACGTACATTCATGACTTTTTGAAGGCTATGTTTATTCATTAATCATAGTACTAAATAATAATACTGAATAATACTAGCTGTTCTTGTTCTAGCTAGTATCATGGTCATAACAACAAGCCAAAGGTCAGGATGTTTCCTATCAAACTGGCACCTTCATCAGGAAGTACATTTGGAAGCCTGTTTTGTGCTATACCACCACATTGCCTCATGCCCCTTCTCATGAGAAAACTAAAAAATTTTATCCATGTTTTATAAAAATTTCCCTTCTCCTATGAGGGTGTTTTGTTAGGATGATGGGACTCTTAGCAGCGGCAAACCTAAAACAAAATTTAAAATTTTTATAGATAAAATATCCCAGTCCCTGTGTGATCAACAATGCTTGTCTTGATACTTTTTCTCAATAACCTTCAGCCTGCTTAACACTGCACACAAAATTTCAGTGTGTGACTTCAGTGCTGCTGTAAAAGGACACACCAGAATCAAAGATTCACATTTCTACAAACAGGCACTGTGCTGCTAAGTGAGTTTCATTATGTATTTGGTTTTAATTTTCTGCTTAGCAAGGACTAACTTCTTCCTCCTCTGGATGCCGTATTACCATACAGAAGCTTCTGTCTTTCTCCATATAATGAGATGATTTTTTCCGTGGACAAAGCAGATTTTTTCCCTTATTTTGGTTCAAATTCCACCCTTATCTAGCAAACCATGGCCTAGTTTAACAGTGGCCACCATATGGTTCTTAACTCCAAGTAGCTCTCAAGGCACTTGGAATGCAGATCCTGCATTGAAATGAGAATATGGCCAGAAGCTGGACAGCTTGGCAGTATGTATCCATTCTAACAGGGATGTGTGAGCCAGAGGTGCCCTAGTACAGCATCATGCCCCTTGCTTTAGGATATGTCTGTATGCTCAGCCCACAGCAGTTTGTGGTTCCTAAAGAGTCCCAGTTCTCTCTCCCTTAGAAGATGATGTTCCCAGACCTCCTCCCACACTCTGACCCACTTATCAAATGTATACAACTCTCAGACATGAAAAGAATTCTCCACATACTAAATAGAGGCAAAAAGGTTGGTGCATTAATTCTTAGCAGTTCAGGCTTTAAACATTTTCTAGTTTATTTACTTACAAGAGAATATTGAGAAGATGGACAATTCCTTTCAAAATGACCAAATTTTGCTAGTCACAAGCATACTCCAACTTGTGATTTAAACCTAATCGGTAAGGAAGTGTGTAACACTTATATTGCCACCAAAAATATTTTTAGCTGCATCATACTTGACAGGATTCCAGATGCGGTTATGAAATCAGCATCCACGATATGCACCTATTTGGTGTTGTGTATGAGAAAGACAGGCCAATACTTACAGCCAATCATCATCATAGCCACAGCAAAGATCTTCTCCCCATCTGTCGTTGGAGCGATGTTTCCAAACCCAACACTGGTGAGGCTGGTCATCGTAAAATACAGCGAGGAGATGTAGACCGAGTCCTTACTCGGCCCACCTTCCCACTTCCCGAAGCCTGAGGTGTTGAAGCGGTAGGGGGTTCCTATGGACTCTCCCAGCTGGTAGAGCCAGCTCTCGGTGCGGATGGTGTTGGTGTCCTCGTCAATGACCTCGTAGTCGCCGATGCTGTACCAGATGCAGGCCAGCCAGTGCGCGGCCAGGCCGAACACGCACACCAGCAGAACCAGCACGGCCGCCCCGTACTCAATGTAGTGGTCCAGCTTCCGAGCCACGCGGCCCAGACGAAGGAGTCGGACCACTTTGAGGGAACTGAACAGGCTGCTGATGCCCTGGAAGGATAAAGCACGGTGACCATCAGAATTTCATGTGAAAGCAACAATATTCACAACCGTGGTTTCCAAAAACACAAGGTGATCCATAAAAAACAGACAGTCACCAGATAACACCTGAAAAGAGAGACTGTAAACCCAAAAATCTTAGTGACCCTTTCCAAGGATGAATATATGCACTCTTGCCTTCACCCACTAACATTCTGTGGGTTGCTTTCTGAACTCCCTTTTCAGATTATTTGAATAGGTCTACAAATACCTCTGGAAAAACTTCAAACAACAGGCTGTCTTTTGCATATCCAGTGGTGAATTCTTATGCAACACATCAGATACAATGTCTCTGGTGGCAGATGGCAATATTTAGCTCAGACATATCAGAAAGATAAATAAGGAAGGCCAAAAAATACTGGAAGTATATGGCGATTTGTAGTTTTCCTGTTTCCTACAATGCATTTCCTATGATTTCACTTTCCTATTAAAATTCATGCACTGATAATTAGTCCTCTGACATTTTTCATATGGACATATCTCAAAGCTTAAATATTTCAAATATCTCACTAATCCCCAGATCATATCCTTTTAATAACAGCTTTGGTATCAATGCAGTATTTCTGTGTTGAAAATAATATGGCTCCCATAAAATAGAATTAAGCCAGCACGCAGGATTTTGTATTGTTAACTTTTATACAGATTTGCACAAGAAGTCAAATAAAAACATTCAAACCCATTTGGGGCATAAGAAGATCAGAATAGCCTATCATAAAAATCCTTCCTTTTTTTTTTTTCTACTTCTTCTTACCAAGACTGTTTCATACATAGATGTCTGATTAAAATTTAAGCAGACTGGTTTAATGAGTATTTCTGGAAATGCATAATTGCATACTTCTGGTCACCAGCTTTTACTGGAAGTTTGTTTATTCCTGCATAAATACAACTGCCTCGGTATCTTAGGCTGCTTCAATGCACTAGAAAAGATGTTTTATTAAATAATTAGATAAAGTATATTGACTAATGCTCCCTAGGACTGCGCCAATATATTTTCCCTTTATTTCGTGAATTTGTCATGATTACGTTGACTCATTTTCAGAGACAGATGCAATTTGTTACCTGGGAACACACTATCCATTTCTGTTAAGTATCTGGACAAGATCTAATGCAACCAGGGGGTGGGGAGTAAAAAGAGAGAGAGGGAAAAAAAAAGATAAAAAAGCAGCCTTCATTTAAATCAGAGATATTTGCAGAGATCTAGAAGACAGCAAGTGAACTATTCTTTTCATAACTATCTATGCCAAACTTTTCAAGTCACTGATGCAAAAATTCCTACACAGAGTAAAGTAATTTCCATTTCCCATTCATTCCATACCCAGCTTTGTTTTGTAAACACTGGAGCAAAGCCTCAATGCCAATTCTGAGAATACAACACAAAAGGCCTTAATTTCTAGGGGAGGGAAAGAAGGTATTTCTGTACACTCAGTATGGAGAGGAAAAGAAAAGGGGAAAATGCAAAAAATTATAACCACATTTTAGAATTGGATATGCAAGTCCTGGAGCGACAAGCACATTTAGTCTCTGCATTCTAAACATTTTGACATTACAACACAGCCTTCTGGCCTTTTCCCTCAGGACCAATGCCCATTTCTCCCTTTCCTCTTTACGAACTTTAGCAGTAAAACACTAATGTTTTATATTCTGAGATGTATTCAGCAATGGCAAGCTTTTCGCTTCAGTCTCAAAACCAAGCCTTTTAATCACACAGCGCTTCAAAATCTCCATCCCAATATTTAAACTAAAACTTTATTTTTGTTCAAAAAAAGAGGTGCAAAACCTAGTCTTCAAGTTAAACATATCCCTGTGATTAAAAAAAGCCCAAACAAACGCTGTTTGTCAATGGGAGTCCTACCAAAGTCAAAAAATAATAATGGTTTAAGAAGGACTTAATAGCTTAGAATTTGGTTAATTCTTAATTAAAAACTAAAAATAAAAAAAGAGTCAAGGTTTAGAAATTCTTGGGGAAAGGAAAGAATCACAGAAGAGGAGTTCAAGAAATTGGATATGAAAAATGGGAATATGAATTAAAATATATGAAATCAGATTTTAAAAGTCTAAGGCAAAACACTTTTTTCAAAATTACTTTTATCCTAATTTCCCTTGTGAAATTACCTACAGGAAATTTTATTAAAAATATTAAAACGGGATTGAACTGCACCATTCGGGAGAAAGTGATCGTACCAACTTCTGACCAGAGATAGAGAGAATTAGGCTTTTTGTACAAAAATAACTTGAATATTTACAGAAAATATATACTTGATTTGGTTCCATTGGAAGGATACATTTAACATTTAAATTACTCCTAATACTCACCTGACTGCTTTGCCATTAAGGTCCTAAAAGTTCAGAAAAAGCTATATAAAAAAACCCCCAATTTCTTTTTATTTCAGTGTTAACAATGTTCTTTCTTTGATTTCCTCAGAGGAAAGGATTTGTCTATTCTAAATGGATCAATATCAAGAGCAAGAACTGCCCAGGGAAATGATTATGCATATACCTCTTAAAAAATTCTAAGTGACAGAATTTCAAATGGTTACAAACAACAGAAACTTACTAGACTGTTTCATACATGATAAAGTAGGAAAAAAACCCCAGATAGTCCTGCAATACTTTAAGTCAGTACTTTTTGGCACTAGATTTAGTAAGTTATATTTTAATACTCACTGGAATAGATCTGCTGGATTGAAAAATTGACAATTTTAGATTACCTCTTTCCAAAATAGAGCTGCACTTTTAGATTATTGTCCATTTTAATGCTCTTACCAATGCAGATTATTTTTATGCTTTTATCATACAGATGGCTTCACGATGTCACGCAAAGGGGCCTGAATTCAATTTATTTTTCTTGATGTGTGTCCCACGCTCTGCATCTGCTACTCCTGCCAGTTTTGAGAGGCAGATGAAGAGACACCCAGAGCTCCTTCTGCCCAAAGGGAATGGAAAACCCTCAGTTCATAAAGAGCTAGAAATGGCACTGTGGGTCCCAAGCAGGCACCCAGATGTTTTGCTCTAAAGGATCACCATAAGGAATGCCGATGTGGCAGCCAGGAAAGGACATGACTAAGTAATATTCTATGGAGCTCTACCTGTGTCTGATTTACTCTGACACAGCTGCAACTATTGGTACTCTATCCAACAGAAAACATCCATTGAGGCTATGCAAAAAAAAAAAACCAAAAAACAAACAAAAAAACAAAACCCCAACCAAACAAACAATCTGTTATATGACCAGAATAGACACATAGTACATTTTTACTATATTTTTTAACAGCGAGAACTTGGGTGCAGCACTTCTTCAATATGCAGCACTTGGTCAAGTATGTCAGAAAATGCTGAATTTCACACACACTTATATTTCAAATGGTTTGAAGCAACTGAATGATACTAAAAAAATTCTGCTGCTGCTACCTGTATATAGATGTTGATAAATATTTCATAGGTTGGCAGGTTTACTTTTACTGGCAGTGATGGCTGATGCATAAAAAAGGAAGAAAGTGTAGCCAGTCCCCTCCAAACCAAAGGGCAAGCTCAAGGCACTGAGACACTGAAGAAATAACTCCATAGCCGCTGACTGAGCAGACTTGAATGTCAAAACTCCTTAAAATAATAAACACAACCACGCCCCCTCCCTCACCTTCTACACATTCTTTGCAGAGTAGAACTGTACCCCAAACAACAGAAAACAGACCAGTCTCAGTCCTAGGGGAAAGCCATACCCATATTTTATATTCAAAGAAAATTCTTCACAAGTTTGTCCATGAAACACTGCCAAAAGTAAATTTCCATGTATAATTTGTCATTAATTAGACCTACTCACTACATACTGTGCACATTTACACAGGTTTTCTTCTGTATTTCCTTGTTTTCTGCAAGATCTAATCTACTGTGAGTGCATGCCTAGTCTCACACTGGTATCTCAGCCCTGTAAATACCCTTCTTTCCAAATACAGGATCCAGGATATCCATGTTTTGGCTCTACCTCTCAATCAGACAACCTAAGATTTGTGCTATTACTTCCACACTCAGAAAAAAAGAGATAGAGACACTGTGAAGTCTTTTGAAAACACAAGGGCTATAAGCAGAGTGATTATTGTTACTTGTGTCATTACAGCCCCCAAAAACAGTAACAGTGGACACTACAGTGATAGATGCTGTACAGATAAAAACAGCTGCAGCTGTTCATTTGCCATGCAAAATTAAATTCAACTCAATTCACTGAATAATAAAAGTCCACCTAGAAAAAATGAAAATAAAAAATTGTTTAAAGAACAGCCATAAAAAGTAACTGAGGCCACCCCCANACTTCAGAAAAGAACTAAAATGCTACATTCACCCCACCTCCTACAGCCGCAGTAGCATAAGTACTTTAGTTATAGATTCAATCTACATGACAGTATTCACTTTTTAGGCCATTATTCACTTGCCACATGTACAGAAAGAAAATGCATTTAACCCAAGCATTAAGATTTTTTTTCTAGGCTCAAAGGCAGGATAATTTACTTCCTACTTACTATCTATTTTTAAAAAGAGAAATATTCAGTATTGACACAAATCTTTCCTAAGTTTTCCAGCACTTTTCTCTCCCATGGAACTGCCAAAGTTCAGGCTTCATCTCAATTAAAGGGAGATGCAGGATACTGAAAGCTAACCATTAAAAGAAAGAGAATGAAGCAGACAAAAAAAATAAATTATTTATTCCAAAAGGGGAAGCAATGAACCAAATTTATCACTACTGTGAGGCAAGAGCAATAGAAAGCACTGCCTTCTTCCTTGACACTTAATTCAAAGTCAGCCATGCCACAACCTGGCTCTGCCTATCTGCAGAAACAAGGCAGCCCTGTCAGGTCATCATTAGGACTACACATTTCCGTCATTTGCCTCCTCTGATTTTCTTAATTAGGTCTAAGAGCATGACCTTTCCTACAGATTGCCATATTTAGCAACCAAGAGATGAGATAATGTTATGTGCACAGGTCAAAATCAATATCTAAGCCCACTGGGTACTGCTGTGGTTTTCAGCGCTGAAGAAAACAGATCTCTAGACTCCTAAAGCTTATTTTAGTCAGACATCTGTGAGCTTGGTTAGACTTGGGGGAGAAACAGCAATAATTCATGTATAAGAGCACAGGGTGTGGGAAGAGATGGGAAGGCTGATTTTTCATTTGTAAAACAATGTCCATGCTTGCCTTACATGCATATATGCACACTCAGAAAAACAACAAAACCAGCAAACAAACTGTTTTCTTTTTATTTTGAGAGGAAGAACAAGAGTAAAGATAACACATAACTAACCTAAAGAAACTCCACTTTCTGCAGTAGCAAATAAAAAATTAACCCCAACAGACAACAATCTGCTTCCCAATGCTTCTGATTCAAAGCAACAGCCAGTTCCAGAAACTTTTTACTTATTTACAAGAGGCAAAACACCCAAATAAGATTTAGTGTTACTGGCATCTAATACCTCTCCATCTTTCCAGTTCTAATCCCATCCCTAATATGAAATAGACTATAGAGCAACCACTTAGCTACTCAAACAAATACCCTTTGTCATCTCATCTGACTTTCTGCCTCAGATCGATACAAGTATGCTGAATGGGGGGAAAAGAGGAGAGTAACTGATCCCCATCCCTGGAACATGCTTCCCTTTATACACAGTGTAAGTCTCACTCCAGCAGCAGCTTTTTGAAATAATTCAGAATCTAATATATTCAATTAGCTCTCCTTCTTGGACAAAGGCTATCACCATAATTATCACTGAAAATGTAATTCAGCATTTTAATTCTTTTAGCCTGATACAGATTGAATAGTTTGTGTAGACTACTATTCTCTCTTTAGCAGAATGATAAATCATGTCAGGCCTTTCAAAGCTATGAAGAAGTAGCCCTGAAATCCAATAACACCCTTACTTATCTGTGACTTAGCAGAAAGACTAATCTGAACATTAGGAGTGCAAAAGAAGAGGGTTCAATTGGCATCTTAAAACCTCAGTAGAACATACAAAATAGGTCAACACCAGGCAGGGACATAGCAACACATCCTGCTCTGGAATTCTCCTTTGGGAGGGGCTATCCATCAGCACACAGAGCAGACGTCTCTGAGCCACCAAGGTGTATGAGCCTGGGTAAAACCAGAGAAGGTAGCAGATTTGAAATAAACCAAACACCTGAAGCAGGCTTACAGCAGAGGAGAGAATTCAACCCTGAACGTCCTCCAAGGCATAAGGGCTCCACAGTGCCTATATACAGCACAAACACAATTTGGAGAACTGAGGATTTAGGGGGAAAAGACAGCCTGCTCCCTCATAGGGTAGCATAAAAAAAGGTATGTGATGGTTAGCATGGAGGTTGGGTTTTTAAGGAAGAAGACCAAAAAACTGGAATAATTCCTGCCTGGTGCAGCCTCCGTGGCCATGCTGCACATACAGAAGTCAGACAAGCAGCCCTCTCCTCCGCCACTGCTTTTCCTTTCCATTGCACGCCCCTTCTTCCACAGTTCAAGGCCCCCAAGCTCCTCCTGAAGCTCCAAATGCCACCAAGGAGCCGCACCAAGAAAGTTCCCAGCCATGCTCCAAGGGTTTCAGGCAGGTTACGGCCTCCAGCACACACCTCCCATGGGCTTTGTCCTGTTCCTCAGGGGCTTCTCACACAGGGACACCTGACCAAGTAGACCTTCCTCAATATCACATCCCCAATCCCAGGCCCCTGTTCCAGACCCCCACTGCCCCACTGGGGCACAGTAACCCCATTGCTTGATCCTTCCCCAGAAGCCCCAGTAGGTGTCACCCAGTGCACAGGGTCTCACTCCTCATCCACTTTCATCTCATCCAACAACCACAATTTTCCAATATTTCCTCTATGCCTGGATCACATCCCGTGATACACAGCTGGGGTTTTTTTTGTTAAAGACATTACGTAGAAAGTAGATTATGACTACTTTAAAATTTCAATTAGCCAGAGAAAAATATTCATTCATTACTAGATTTATCAATAGATTCACATGCAAAAATACAGCACTACCTCATTGGACAGATTCAAGTAAGAGTGGTGAACTACTGTTTCAAACAGATTTCATATTATTCAGCTGTTTACAGTTTAAAAATACTTTTAAAAATTCTATTTTCCAGTTTGCAAAATTCATCTAACCCAAAATCTTTTTTTATAGGTCCCTGTTTATTCCATAAAACTGTAAATATGTTAATTTATTCTCTTGCCCATTATAGCATGCAATGGTAAGAAAAAGGGAAGTTGCGTGCTCTCCAGTGTAGCTACTTCAGTAATTCCTAGATAGCTAATTTGTCTTAGCATGAAAGATTATTCCACTAAAAAGGTTTAAATTAATCTATTGCAAAAGTACTGCTTCAGAGAGCTGCCAACAATTTGACCAGCAACACATTCATTTTTTCCTCTCTCGACTCGCTGTTTACTTTCCAGCTACACCACACTCACTTAGCACTAATTATCTTAATTTACTTCTAGTATTTCTGTATTGTATTTTTTTCTGGAACTTTTTTTATCATCATAAATTTTGTCCTTTCAAAGCCGCACATCTTCTTTGCCTACATGCTAGCTTCTCTCCTGTTCATTCACTTAAGTGAGCACTAGAGCATTTATACTGAATACATCTTTCCTGATGATCTTTTACTATGCATTTATTTCTCTTCTACCTCAACTAATAGAGTGATATATGGTTCTCAATTTGGCATCAGCCAACAATTGATCACAGTGTTCTGTTCAAACACATATAGCAATTACTACTACAAACTCCCTATTTCTGAGATTTATATGGTAGTGACATGGCTGGATTCCACTCCTACCATGAGATTTCACAACAGCATCACATGAAATAAGTCAAATTTTTTCCAATATAAATTATATCTTATGGTATTATGGATGAAAACCACAGTATAAAATTGCTCAAGCTGACACTGCAAAAATATGCTTTGGAATTCAAAGTCTTAAATTGCACTGTTCTTGGCAAAAATTGTGGAATTTTCTTTAAGGCCTGGTTTTTGTTAAATTTACTGATTGATGTCTGAACACAAAAAGATAACATTATGCCCCAAAGTAGGTGGTATTTCCTTAAGTGAGGAATAATACTAATTACTGTAAAGAATTACTGACAAATGCTATTTTGATCATCCGAATTTGAAAGAGACTAACACCACATGTTTTAAGGGCTTTTTAAATTTTAAACCAATATTTTCTTTTCTTACTCAGGCTAAATTACAGCATGATGTATTCTCTTAACAATAGAGAGTTCAAGCCTAGCATTAAGTTGATTCATCAGTCAGTGGTATATTTTCTTCTGCTGAAATTCTGTGGCAGGTCAAGAAAATAATCAGTATTTAACTGCATCATTTGCTTCCCATATATAAAAGCCAGGAGAAACATCCATAACTTTACTTTCACTTGGGTAACAACAGAAATTTCTCTACAGATATTTATTTCTTCATTTGTTGAATTCTGCTCATGTCTGAATATGAAATGCTGTACTGTCTCTTTGAGCACAGCACTTGAGATCAGTCTCATATTTAATTATATGGCCTTGAACAAAGACATTAATGTTTTTTCTTTCCTCTTCCATCTGTAGAATGTGGCTATTCATACTTAAGTGCCTCTTGAATTAATTGTAGTTATTAATAGTTGTATTGATTAATAGTTAATGAATTCAAATTATTTTTGTGGACAAAAATATTCTCAACCATGCAGAGAGGAAACTGGAATTTCAATTATATTGAAAAATGTGAATTGAAAATATACTAATGTTCCAAACTGCAACAAACCCAAAGAATTTTGAAATTGTCTGAAAACCACAGAAGTCGCACTCAATTTTGTTTCAATAAAATATTTTCTATTATATCTTATAATAGAATAATGAAGGAAATTGCAAAACAGAAAGTTACTTCAAAATAGAAAAAAATCCAACACCAGAATGTTTTCAATTGAGTATCTGCTTGCCAAAAATATTGATCAACTCTAGTTTCATCTATTACAATTAGCGGATCATTTCAAAGATGACAGAAATGGTTTCAGTGTTAATCTAGAGCTAAGTGATGGGACAGTCCCAAAACTGCCCAGAGCAAAAAAAAACCCCTCAATACTCTATTACAGAGTTTTTCTCTTCTTCAGTGCTGCAGGTCCTGTGGCCCTTGCAAATCAATTAGTCTCCATCACAGTAATTACAGCATTCTTAAAAACAAATTAACTTGTCAAGTTAGTTCCTCCATGACATCCTCAGTGTTTTCAGTGCCTTTATTTTTAACAGAGAATGACAGCAAACAGCAAAATAAGTGAGCTTCCACCTGGCCCAGTCCCCCTTCATTATAGGGACTGCAACAACACCACAATTTTATTTCCTCCTGTTTAAAATCATGTATGGAAAACATCAGGAAAATAGCAATTCATATTCTTCATCTCATTTTAGCACCACTGTTGACACTGGGTATCATTTAATCTCTGGCAATTTTTTAAAGAGAATTCACATTAGGACTCTAAAAAAAAAATCCCTGCAGCAGCCATGGCCACCTGCAGTGCCAAGGCTCCAAGGGAATCCCTCTGGCAAAATTAAAGTCACAGAGATAAGAGTTCAGTTTGGTTACTTGCATGTTGAGCAGCACAGCCTTGCACCTGACTTAATCCAACTGTGAAGTTACATGATGTGTAAGCCAGGGCAAGAGAGGTAAAATTTAAACCAGCAAGAAAGGAAGAGAGTTGACCCACAAGGGAATGCTCTACGCAACAGAAAAAAAAAAGATATAAGGCAAAGATTTTCTACCTTCAAGATTCCTTAAATGTGGCTTTTATTTTTTTCTTCTTTAATAAAAGGTCATCTTTCTCTCTACAGCCAGTTCTCGAAACAGTGATCAGCATATACTGTCCCAAACCCCTCCTGATATACTCTGTGTTATTCTGCTGGCACTGCTGGCAAAGCCCCTCAGGTCCCATAAACCAGCCCAGGAGCCCTCAACAGATGCACAGCAATTTACACCAGTGGAAACTCTGCTCTAATGACTCAGCAATGATTTGTACCAGCCAAATATCAGAACCCACTATGGGAAATGGAGATGAACAGTCTTGAAAGGACAGCATCAAGAAAAATTTTGATTTTTTTTTTCCTTGGGCACAATAGTAGAATAACTAAAACTAACAGTGTTATACTGCTTAAGGAGACTGTTGAAGAGCCATGGGAAAACTGAAGTACCAATGAGCTTCTCATTGCTACAAGGCTACACTGAGATGGAGAACCTGGAGAAATTCAAACTCACACAAGAATTTCTCTGTAGAGTTGCTACCATGAGTCCAAAAGCATCTGTGCTCAGTTCAAGGGATGTCACAGCCACTGGTACAGACATTTTCCTCAGGGATGTTCTGTAGGTCACATCACCAGACTAAAGTTAAAAAGCATTCCTTCAGCAAAATCTTCACCAGGTTGCTTCTATCTGCCATGGGTGAGAAAAGCTTCCATCCTCTTTTTTCTTTTTTTTCTTTGTTTGTCTCTTGCTTTGTTTATTTTTAAATTTTATTTATTATTTTTATTCTTTCTGTCTAGATATCAGAAACTGACATATGGCCACTCCTTCCATTGCTCTATCAGTGGCACAGCAAAGTAATATGTGAAAGCCCTGCAGAATAATCTGCAGATTTTGTCTCTCATATGACAAACAAATATTTAAGGATGGGTCTCACAAGGCTTTTTTGCTTGATCTAATTTGTGTTATTTCAGTCTGTAGCTTGATAGAAAATGAAAACTTCTCTAGGGAATTAAAGATCAAATAACATCACATTTTTTCCACTGCATTTAATAGTTTGCCTACCTGTCCTCAACTCACTGAGAAAACCACTTTAAATTTTATAAAAACCTGCAGAGTATATTTTTTTAAAGTAATGGTGTTTGGTTCTGCCTATATTTCACTTGGCATAGTTTTCTTTTTATAGCTAGGCTGTCCTTTGTAACATGGGCATATTTTAAAGGAAGTAATAAAATTTAAATTTTACAAGCTAAAAAGGTATGTAAATCCCTCTCCTTCTCTGGAGACATTCAAACCCACCTGGACACAATCCTGTGCAACCTGCTCCAGGTGAATCTGCTTTAGCAGCAGGGTTGGACTAGATGATCTCCAGAGATCCCTTCCAAGCCCAGCCAGCCTGTGATTCTGCATCTTAGAGCTTTAGCATGTGTCACAGATAAACTCAGACATGTAATCAGTTGATGATTTTATAACGTGTAACCAGAAAGCAGACTGCTGGAATCCCCTTTAAGATTTTATTAACAATTCATTAACTCTCTGAACTATTTAGGCATGGAACTTTAATGTATTTACCTTAGGAATATTTTCTTGGCAGATTGATCCAAAAGAACAAGCAGTTAAAAAATACTAGTTTTCTGAGTTTAAGTGTCTGTTAGTTCATTTGCTGGATTGTGATCTATTCCCAGAGAAACGAAGAACTAAGGAGGCATCTAGATTTCCAGATTTCTCCCTACCCTTTCATTTAATTATGAAACTACCAAACAAGCATCTTCAATTGCTTCACCTTCCTCTAAAACAACTGTTGCCAAACAGTGCTGCATGGATCACAAGGTATACACACAGTGCTTTCTGGCGCTCTAAGATGATTCAGTGTGTCCCTGCCTGCCTCTTTGCCACCTGCCATAGTGCACTAGAAGCAGCTGAGAAATGTTTATTTTACTTTCTAATTGTTCCTGTGAAGAATTGGCATTAGCAGAACTACGCTGTGTGGTCATCAGTGAAAGCAAGCACAGCCTGCCCCAAGAAACTGTCCTGACACACAGTTCAGACTATTTCTGGTGAGTCAGATGGAGCAGTTTTCCTCAGTGCTGTAAGGAGGTGCTGCTGTCTGCCTCTACCTGTCCCCCTGAACTCTGAGGATGCTGAAAGAAGGAAAACAAACATGGATTTTTAACACCAGAAACTACAGCAGCAATTAAAGAATGAGCCTTCTGGCTAGGACTCATAAGCAAATTTCTGTGCATGCTGTGGGTGGCTACCAGAGACATATCTACAGTAATTCAGTGAATTTAAAAACATAAATTTCTTTCTTCTCTCCAACACCTCCCCCCAATCACTGAGCAATAATTAATGGATGGAATTTAAACTGGTATACTGACCTCATCAACATTCTCAAACGCATTGATGACATCATATGGCAGGCAGGAGAGCAGGTCAATCACAAACCAGGTCTTCAAGTAATTCATGCGAATCAGCTTGGGGTCAGAGATCACCTCTCCTGCTGGCCCCACAAAGGTGGTATGGAAATTAAGCACAATGTCGACCAAAAAAATGACATCTACAATGCTGTCGACTACTAGCCATGCCACGTTGTTCTGTTTGGTTTTAAAGGAGACGTTGTAAGGGACCAAAATAGCTGTGTAAAAGGTTAAAATCAAGATGATCCAGTCCCAGGTAGTCTTGAATACACAATAATGCAAAATTATATGTGGTGGAGTCTTTGGTGCCTCTTGTTTGTACTGTGGGAGGATTTCAGAACCCAGCTGCAATACCTGTAGTCACAGAAATTTGAGAGGAAAAGAAAACACATTTAATTTTTTCATGGAATTTTTCACACTGTAGATTCTCAAGCTCAGTACAACAGTTGATAAAAATGCATGTCCATTCCTCTTATTACCACCAAATCATAAGCAAATCAAGAAAAGTATTCTGTTGCACGAATCAGCATCAAACTAAGAACAGCTGTTTCTTTTAAAGTTATTAATTATTTTTTGACACTAAGTCCAACATGTGGGGTATCCAAGGCAAACTGAGAAGAGAGATAACTCCTTCAGCCATCTAGACAGATGAGACAGATAAATGATGGGCAAGAATAGGCAGGAAGGCAGTTGTGAAGAGAAATTAATGGCAAAACCAGGAATGATAGACAGCTGAGTTCCAGTCCAGCAGCAGGACCACTGGACCACATTTTTTTTCAACATTGGCTATTTAACTCTTCACTATACTGCATCTGAAATAGCCTCATACTACAATCTATCATGAATTCACAGGCCTTTCTTTTTCTTCTCCAGGCTGTGCAGGTCCAAAGCCCATGGATATCTATTGTTAGCCTCAATAAACTCATTTTGGAATTGAACTTTTCATTCAGAGTTCAGTGTCCTAACTACCTGATGGTGCAGAATCACAGAAAGATAGAATCATTAAGGTTGGAAAAGACCTCTAAGATTGTTAAGTCCAACAATTAGCCCAGCACCACCGTGCTCTCCAATAAACCATGTCCCCAAGCGCCACACCACAGGCCCTTTCGAACTCTTCTAGGTATGGTGATGCCACCATTTCCTGGGAAATCTGTTCCAATGCTTGACATCCCTTTCAGTAAAGGCCTAATATTGAGTCTAAACCTCCCCTGGTGCAACTTGAGGTCATTTCTTCTGGTCCTGTCATTTGTTGCCTGGAAGAAGGGACCAATCTCCCCTGCTGTGATGCTGTCGGTAGGAGTATTGGGCATCCACCCGTGGTTCCAGGGGCTGCTGAGCTGCTCTGAAGGCACGGGAGGGCTGGCAAAGTTCCGGCAAGGTTTCACCCAACCCACCAATGGTACAGGCATGCCGAAGAAGGAGAGACAAGGGGAGGGGCTTTCCCAGATGGTTTATTCGGCACTGGGGTTGTGCCAGGGAAGCACTGGCACGGGGGGGTTACAGTTACATAAATACCGACATGAGGGGGCGGGGGTAGGGTACAACATCCAATGGGGAGGAGAGCTAGGTTTGAATTGGGTGGGCTTTGTATAGGATTGTGCAATACAGGGCCCTCCAGGGGGAGAAAACAGATACCGGGTTCGGGGAGGGGGGGGTGTGGAGATAGCAGAGCTTGGCCATAAGATAAACCAAAACTGGCCAGAGCACACTGCAACACTCCCCCTCGCTACAGCCTCCCCTCAGATGGTTGCGGAGTGTGAATGGTGCCCCCTGAGCCTCTTCTTCTCCAAGCTAAACACCCCCAGCTCCCCCAGCTGTTCCTCATCAAACCTGTTCTCTAAACCCTTCACCACCTTTGTTGTCCTTCTTCGGGCACACTCCAATGCCTCCATGTTCCACCTGCCGAAGGAGGCTCCAAACTGAACGCAGGATTTGAGGGGACCTGCCGAGGCACGCTGTGGAGTTACACTGCAGTTAGGTCTGAATTCAGGAAAGCACTCCTGCAAAGGATGATCTGCCAGCATGCGTTTCAAACCCTGGACCTCAAGCTGAGCATACGCTGACACTGAGCACGGTTTTGCATAACTGCAGTCTCAATCAGTGCTGCCCATTTTGTATCTGCTCTCTCTCCAGTTCTGCCCACTGCTGCGAAAACAGTATTATCATGTATTTAATTCTTGGGAACTCAAGGTTCTTCCACATACCTATGAATAAGAATGTGTTTGTTTATATGTATGGATATGCATGAGGGTGCAATCAACATCAAGAACCTCTGTCCAAATAAAGAGAAGTTAAATTTTAAAATTAATTTTACCCTGGATTAGTTCTGAATGAAAACTGAAAGGAACATGGAGGCTTGCTTGAGTGAAATGTGTTTGGTAATGCCAAACTCACAGAAACTGAGAGAAGTACATAGAAGCATGGCTCCTTTTTCACATTTATTTACACATAATTCAGAGCAATAGGAAGCAGAGAAGGAAATTAAATGGCCATTTTTCTCAGGGAAAAGATAAGACAACACAGCTAGAATAGAAGGATGTCTTCCTTTCATGCTCCTTATCTCACCTTTTTTAATGTCAGTTATTTAGACATGGATTTTATCTGCAGGCTTTTCTGAGTGGCTTTTTTTTTTTTTTTTGGTGAACTGGTGGGATTTTTTCCAACAGTTTCAGCCAAAGGGGGCAAAAGAAAACAATCAGCTACAGAAGTTCTACTTGGACAAAACAGTCTCAGATGAAATTCCCTGCTGCTTTGAACCTCACATAATCACTTACTCGTGTACACAACAGGGGTCAGACACTGTCATATCACAGTTTCTTGCACGTGTGTAAACGAGAATGGGACTTGCAAGCCTGCTGACTTTGAACCCAGTATGTTCTCCTGAAGAGAATTAACATGACCTGCTCTGACATACCTGCATGTTACCACAGAGCCATTAAGAGTCTGAAAAAACTTCAATTTAAAAAAAATAAGAGGACTCAGTATTTTTGTTTCACTGAGTTTCTAGAATGACAGGAAAGAGGAGGAAGGAACATTTCTCCTGCAGACCTAACTAGGACTCAGACATGTTCACTGCAGTATTATGTAGTCTATCACTCCTGATCCTGTTTCATGTAGGTTCTCCATACTACCAAAAAAAAAAAGGAATTAAAAAATGTTGTCTTGTGGTGAGAGGAGTTGGAAGCAGCACAAAGCACAAGCAGTCTCTCCTCTCTGCAGGAGGCACTGGCCAGCCCATGCAGTCCTCAGAAGTCACTGGAAGTGACTGGAAGAGGCACAGGTTGTGTATTGAGGCTGTGTGTGTACTCAGAGCATCATTCCCTTCAAGGCTTGTTTGCGGTCCCAGTGACAGATGTTGGGATGTCTTTTTGCAACAAAAGCTGTAGCCCAAATCAATATTGCAAGTATCTCCTGTCCTCCCTCTTGCACACTGCAGCTGTACCTGAATCACTGGGAAAGCAAAGAGTTACTACTGGCTTTTATGGGGCTGTGCCTGAGTAGCAGCTCTAACATAGGATCCTAAGCCTGAAATATGCTTCACTGGGCAAGGAGAGGCCTCTGCAATACTCATTCCCTGGAACAACTGATCAGCAAAACCAAGCACCTCCATCACAGAGTAACATTTTTCAGTCATTTAGCTGGATTTTAGTTCTAATGCTGAGATTTTACTGGTATGGGGGGACGGTATCACCCTTCAAATGCAGGGTGAAAACATCATTGCTTTTTCTGCAATCACAGGGCTACTACAGTTTATTTTTTTTAGCCCCTGGTATTATATGAATAAAACAAATATTTTGGTAACTATTCTAATCAGCACAGGAACCTCAATCATGAAAAACTGAAAAAACCAATTTTGTTAGCTCTTGTCAGATTGGTCCTTATCTATACATACATAAGTTCCAGACTGAGAACTGTATAATGCACTCCATTTTGGTCACTGCTGCTCTCTTTGTACTCCAAGAACTTGTGGGAATTTTGCATCAACAAAACTAAATGTACTGGAAAATATACAAACGTATGCCCAAATAGGGAAAAAGGCAAGAACAATCTCTGTTTGGCAGTAAAGAAGGGACTAAATTATGGTGTCTACTATCTTGCTGTAAATAGAAAGAAACATTAAAATAAAGGCAGTGGAACTGCAGGGATGTAAAACTGAACCGAAAGCAGGAAAAACAGACCTCTAGTTCCAACTCGTTAAGAAAATAAACTGCTGCTTCAGTGTTTTAAAAGGTCATCACCAAATACAAAGCACTCTCTCCTTGCTTGTTTGAGATTCATGGGCTACAGCACTGGAAAATAAAAGGATTGATGACTGATTGACCTCCTTCTCTGTCTATTTAGAAAGTAAACATACTCTAAACTATCTGAATTACTAGGGACCTTACTAATAATCTTTTGAACGTTTGTTACCCCCCTGGAGTCTCTGGTGAAGCTCTACCAATGGTTATTTAAAGAGACCATGGCTTTAGTTGGTCTCCAGCAGAAGGATGTGCACCAGCACTGTGGGCATGAATCTTGAATGGAGGAGCAGGAAGACAGGCATCAAGGAATGACAAAGAGATTCCACACTCACCCGGTGGGGAAAGCCACCTGCAGCAAGCCTGAGATGCCTTCAGTCCTCTTTTTGGGTGGTGACAAGTCCTAGCCAGTGGTCCCTCTCACTACACCACTAACAGGCACCACCCCATCTTGCTGGCACTGCTAGAGATGATTTCACAGCATGAGGTGAAAGAAGGGCACTGCCCCTGCTCACAGTCTCTCTCCCAGGAAAGGCAACTGTTGTGGTGGACCCTCTAGAGCGGTGAGGCCAGTGGTGGGCAGACTCCAAGGTTTGAAAGGACTTCCCAGGTCACACTGGGAGGAAAAGCCTCCTTTTCTCCCATCACTTTAGCTTGGGCCACAGGTTACTTGACCCTGTCCATTCTGGCAGGCCCCTCACCCCCGCCCCCTCCTTCCTTCCTACTGATCCCTGGTCGCTCACCTCGCCCCTGCTTTTGACCCTTGGCTCTGTAACCTTTATAAGACCGTGCCAGGGCTGGTCATGGTCTCTTTCATCCCTGGCCCCCTTCAGTGATGGAATAAATTCTGCCGGAATGCTATATGAAGGGCCCTCCGATTCTGTACCTCTGGTAACGCGTGAGCTATCCTAGCTTTAGTGTGAGTGTGTGTTTGGTGTCTTCCAACCGACACTGGGTGTGAGAGGCCTGCCAGCTACTGTGCAAGAGGCACAGCCAGAGCTCTCTCCCTCTGGTCAGAGACACTACTGGAGAACATGGTGGCTGTTCACCCCCCCCCACTCCACACTGTGTTAGGCAACTTGCTTTTCACACTGGCAAAAGTCTCGCAGAGTCTGGGACTGCCAGGCAAGAGCTTTCAAAGGCACCAAATTCTTCATTTCACTGGAAGAAGAGAAACAAGCCTACAACAAAGCTCAATAATCTCAGAGAACAAGTGTGTGCCTTTATCATAAAGCACAACAAAAGGGCTCAGTACTGCACACAAACCATGGAAGGAGGTCCACAGGGCTTGGCGCTAAAGATCAAGGTTTTGTTAGGTCATTGCACTGCAAGTTACAAGAACTCCTCTCTCCACTTTACCCATGAAGGGCCACAGGGAGTCTATTTCTTCACCACCTTTGCAGACACACACACCACCCCTGGGTCATCTGAAAATTGAGAGCTATAAACTCCACTGTCTCTGCACCACACAGCAAACCTAGGTGGATGCAAAGTACCTTCTGCCCTATTCCCAAGTGCTCCTGCTGCACTCCAGCCTCTGGGGAGAGCAGTGCCAACCTGAGACAGGTTTGCTGAAGTAGTCAGGTATGGTTACCCACCCACATGAACTAACTACATTCAAACTGCTTGTAAAGCTACTTCTCCTGCAGAGGAAAAAAACCCCAAACCCCAAGAGATTAATATAAAAGTAATCATGAAGAAAATGTACACAACCATATAAACTAATATGTTGAACTTCCATTCATGTGCACTGGACAATTTGATTACTACAATTTTCTAAATAATTGAAACAGCTCTGGTTTTGGAAGATTTTTCACTATTATACAGTTTAATCATAGTAAAAGAAATATTTGTTTCAGAAACTTATTAATGAAAGTATTATTTCAGTTACCTATGATTCATCAGATAATACAACTGTATTATCTGCATTTATTATTTGTGGTAATGATGCATGATGCTTTAATAGCTTTCTAAAGCTGGAGAATTTTATTCCAAGAGCAGAAATGCCAAATTTCATTACGGGTTTTACAAGGCTGTGTTCTTTTTTAAACACAGAAAAAAAAATTTTTTAATTCTTCATTTTTTTACAAGATGGTGAATGTATCCCAAGTCAGGAGTCATAAATTGCATCAAAAGTGGTTACAGTGATTTATTTTTAAATGACTGGGGGAAAAGAAAAGCCAACACACAAACACTCACTCATTTCCAGCTTAATCTCTGTTTTTCATGTTTTCAACTGCACCTATTTGCTTTTTCTCACTCTCCCTTGCTTTTGTTTCCACAAGCAGCCACACAAATTGTTCCCAAGCTAAGGGCTAGGTGCTAAGCCTCAAAATTTTGATTGGCCGTTTAATGGCAGTTATAAGTTCCTGGTAAACAATGTTTAAAGAAAAAATGGCAGAAGTTCCATTCTTAAGCAGTGCTGCTAAGCACCATTATAATTTTTCTGCTTTTATTTCTCATAACTATCACTATCACCTTTTTTTTAATTTGACACAATTTTGTTTGCCCAGAACTGTCTGGCAAAGGTACAGAATGCATCAGCTAAGACCATAGGTGCAGAAAACACATGTACTCAGCAGTGACCAGGAAGAACCATCCCTACAATCAGCTCCTTGGCGATTAAGCAACAGAAATGCATCAGATACTTTACAAACTCTTATTGCAAAATGTTGTCTCAGTTACCTAACACCCTTGTGTTAATTGCATAATTAATTTGAGTAGTTTTCATATGACTGCTATTAGGGAAGCCAGGCTAAAAAAAAAATCTATGCCTCCTGGCAAAAGTCAGAGACTGAAGCTTCACAGACACTGCTTGTATTATCCATGGCCTGTTAGTCTGTCACTAACACCTTTCTTAAACTGTTTCATAAACCATAAAAAATTGTAAGCTGTTGTGGCAGGCTCCAACACCTTCTTCAGGTTCTAGGATGCAACACCCTCCTGAGACACTCAAAAACATAAGTGATAAATAACTAAGAGCAACACAAATAACACCGCAATAAATGTGGAGCCCTCTCACGCAAAAAAGATTGATGTGAAATGTCATGGTGAGTAGCAGAAGAAAAAAGATTAACTTTAAAATTTCAAATAGGCTAGTGCAGGGATGAAAAAAAAAATAAAACAACAAAAAAATTGAAAATACAACAGGGAATAGTTAGAGATCCCATATTCAATATTATCAAGAAACTTTTGCAGACTAAGAAGCCTGGCACCCCATATATCTTCAAATAAAGAAAAGTGGTCTTGTCTGTATGATTATCTGCACTCTTCTCTAGTGTAGTTCTATTGACTTTAATGGAAT
The DNA here is from genome assembly GCA_013400735.1 of Pomatostomus ruficeps. Classification (NCBI taxonomy): domain Eukaryota; kingdom Metazoa; phylum Chordata; class Aves; order Passeriformes; family Timaliidae; genus Pomatostomus; species Pomatostomus ruficeps. Next base: position 66,881 of record VYZT01049431.1, read on the forward strand.
TACAGCAGAAATAAAAGCTACCTAACATCACAGCTGGGGCTAATGTTCTTTGTAAAATTACGACTGCAATATTCAGTCAGCAATTAAAGAAACTCATTTCAGACATATAAACTATACACTTGCCCTTTATTATTTGTAATGAATCAATTGGCTGTGCCAGTAAGAATACTTGCAAAGACTCATTGAGCACATGGACTTGCAAAACGTTTTGGTAACACGTAATCACTGAGGTCCAGAGTGAGGTTCACTGAGTCAAACAGAATAACCTCAGACCTTTTGCCTTATATTCTACTGCCTACATTTTAGCTACAATTAAAATTCAGGGGTAGAGATCTAAAGAGAAGAAAGGATTATTTGACACGAAGCCTTGAGGAGGATTAGGAGGAAAACTGTTCTGAATTCCAGGATGCTAAAGCAACCTCAGGGTGGACATGTGCTAATCACAGGGTGTTCCTGCAGTACAGTGTCCATGGGAATGTCTGTGTCTCCTCTGTGCAAGTATGATCCATGTTATTTCTGTACTTCCAACAGAAATTGGTTTCCCCTTCTTGAGTACTTCTGTATTAAATACTGAATAGGTAAGATCCTGTCTGCGGGAATTTCGTCATCATATGTGATAACAAGACAGGCTTGAGTAGGAGATTTTTGGTTTGCCTAGTAACCAAGACATATACAACAAAACTAACAGAATACTGACTATATGGAGACCTCATGGAAGCCCTCAATGCCTTACACCTCCAGCTGCACAGGAAGATCACGAATTATTGACACATCACAGCTGCTGCCATGGCATTCACAGCAGGAAGTGATACAAGACTGCCGTGTTATGTTGGCTGTGCTGTCATTAACACCATATCAAGCCTCTCCCGAAGCTCTTTTCACACCAGGGAGACCCTGCTATGGGCCCAGGAGACAGCTACAGGAAAGTTGGGACAGTCCCTCCCCCTCGTGGCGAAAGTCCTCATACCCTAAGTGCTTCCAGGAGCCTTCCCTGCCTGGAGCTTATCTCAAAACTTTGAGAGGCTATTTAAATCACGAGGTTTCATTTTCCTAATCTGTCTGCAGTGTTGCTTGTGGCATCCTACAGCTGTTCTGTCCACAAAACCAGTAACTCAAACACGTTTTAACTGGTTGGTAAAGTAGCATTGGGATCCCACTGGAAAGTAACCAGATATAAATAAATTCAGAGAACAACCATGTCTCAGACTTTCCAGGATTTTCTTGCATACTAGACTGAGTTTTTCTCACCTCAGTTTTACATAAGGAGATAGTCCAAGACCCTGCTAATACTGAGATCCTCAGAAGAATGGAAACTAAGCAAGAAAGTATTATTTTAGTAACACCTTTATAAGACTCTGCGAAAATATGGAACACAACACTGCAATTAGGTTACATGAAGTCTTTGGGATACCTGTTTTCATCCTGCTGTCATGGGACACATTTCACAGCACATGTACCAGATTTCCAGGGCAGGGAGGACTGACAGTTCTTGGCTCACACAGAGACAACATACCCACAAAGGCTAAAAACATTTCCTTACAGTCTCCTGGGGAAACAAAAAATTACCTCAGCAAGTCTTGAGTGCTTGTGAACGTTCTCTCCTTTCTGCACGCTGGGAGCAAGCTGCTGCAGCACTCCTCGGCTGCTCGTGAGGGCACGGGTCAGGCGGGCAAACTTCCCCCAACCTTAAGAAAACATGTAAGATTAGACACATTACCGAAAAAAAGCTGTAAGAGGTTTTAGGTGACACATAAAACCTCTTACAATTAAAGGGGGGGGGAAAAGTTAAAACAGAGCAATCTGCTTCAATACTGACCACAAGGGAGTATAATTTAACCAAGTACCAGATAAAAGCCAGTCAGAAAATAGGTGTCAGCGTGGTACAGTAATAAAACCCATGGCTGCTGTGACTTCATATTCAATGACTCTACAAAAGTACTGCTACACGAACTGCATATTTTGCAGGGATAAATGTCCACTATACAATAATCTCATATTAAATCTAATGACCAGATTTGGATCTCACAGCCCTGCAGAAGACACTCCAGACTAATCAAGATGTAAGGCTAAAGTCATGCACAATGAAAATTACAGTTGCCTGTAACAGAAGTGAATCTGGCCTCAGTTGCATCAAGCATAGACCTGGAATAAGCAGAGAAATATACATATTATAATAAAAAGCAGAGCAGAAAAGAAAAACAAAATCATTAATTTTACCCCCTCTAAACAAAAGGGGGAATATACTAGTAGATTTTCTCAAATTCTAATCAAACATTTAGCAGCTTCTGGCAGAGAAGTCATATGCTGAATTTTAATTCAGAATATTTTTTACAGTGATTTCAAATACCCCTCGAAATAGAAGACCTTCAGTGACAGTCACAAGATCTAGCTACAACTATAATCTTTATGAGCAGTACTTTGCCATAACAGAAAGTCAGGCAGAGTATACATCTGGATATTTTTGGTATACTGAAAGTATCAGTGTTTTTAGTCCCAATCTTGAAAAATGCTAGCACCACCTGGGAGCTGTTGAGCTCCCACTCCTCATCTCCTACTCCAACTAAGGATGCTCAGCACTTTGAAGACTCCGTTTATAATGAGAACCTGGTTCTGGAAAACGTTCCTTACACAGCTTTCTTGTGGACCCCTTTCAGGTACTGGAAGGTGCTATAAGGTGTCCCCAGAGTCTTCTCCTCTCCAGGCTGAGCACCCACAACTCTCCCAGCCTGTCTGCGCAGCAGAGGTGCTCCAGCCCCGTGAGCATCTTTGTGATGCTCCTCTGAACTCGCTCAACAGGTCCTTCTTACGCTGGGAGACCCGGAGCTGAGTGCAGTACTCCATGTGGGGTCACATAAGATTGGAGCAGAGCGGGAGAATCATCCCCCTCGACTTGCTGGCCAGACTGTTTTTGATGAATCCCAGGATACAGGTGGCTTTATGACCTTCAAGTGCACCTCGCCCAGTCATGCCCAACCTCTCACCCGAGCCAGCTGCAGGACTCTGCAGTTGTCGGGCCCGACGAGACCCGAGGGGGATGTGCTCCAAGGGGACCCCGGCAACCGCCCCCTCTCCAGCACCGGGAGGGAGCCGCTGCGGGACGCGCGATCCGGCGCTGGCCGTGGTGCTGAAGCCGGACGAACGGGGCTTGCTCGCGAACAGGAGCCCCAGCCAGAAACAGAACAGACCGCGGAGTTCCAGCTTCAGCCGGGAACTCGAAACCTGCCTCCCTTACCAGGCGCAAAATGTTTCTAATGCCAGATAACAGAGACACCTCTTTTTTACTGATTCAAACCGGATTGATTGGGAGGGTGTTTTTCTGGAAGATTCAAAATTTGGTTCAAAACCTGAGGACAAACTTTCAGTGTGTGTTTTCTTCCAAACATTGTTCTAAGATTTGGGCTATTTGGACATAAACAGAGAGAGGATGAAAAGAAAGCACCTCACCTGATCTTTCTTGCACAAAAGCACTGCCAGACAACTCTGTGGCATGATTTGTGGCTATGAACGCTGAGCACCTTAGGGTACCTCCCCCTCTTCCCAGGAGTCATCTCCTTTGAAAGGTACAGCTTAACCCATTCCTCTCTCCTCAGCATCCCCTGTAAGCATCTCCTGTGCCCTTCATGTTGAATATCTCACTTGTGGGTGCCTAGATGGCACACAAAAGAACTGTTCCCACAAACATTAGATCTCACCCTCTACTTCAAACTCTGATCTGAAAGCAATATAACAGCTCTGATTTGAAAGCAATATAACTGTTCTAGGCAAGAGGTTGTGTCATGAGGCAGGGCTTTTCAGCTGGGCTTTTCAAACCAGCGTGGATACAAATTGGGAGTACGTACCCTAACTCTCCACACATGGGGTACCACACATGGGAGCCCAGCCTGGAGATACACCCACCCCTGTGCCATGGTGTGCCTAAAACCAGGCACTGAATCAACATGCAACATGTGTGAATTTCATCTTTAGAACAGAACACTCTCCTCCTTGTATTGGCTTTTGGGTTTTTGTGAAAGAAAAAGATAAAAATGTGGCAGCTTCAACACACAGTTAGACCTGCAGGTCATAGCATAGGAAAAAGAAAATAAAAAATAGAATGCCAGTAGTAAACCTTTTGAATGATAACATCTCCAGCAATGTCTGAAAAGACAGCAGTACCTGTTGAATTTATTGCAATTTTTCCTCCAGAACCCTAAGGACGGGCACAGCTGACAGCAGGTCAAATATCTATCCATCAAAGACAGCTCAAGTAATGGACTTAAGCCATAGGACTGAACATAAACACTAAATTTTAAGGGTCATGGAGCTTTGCAAGACAAGGAACTAAGCTTCAAAATGGTGGAAAAATATATTGGTGTCAGTCCTGCTAGAACAGAGGGATCAGAAGATATGGATTAGGAGTTCTCTTTCCACACAAGCAGTTGGTATAGCCCTACATGCATTGTTTTCCTCTAGAAACAGAGAAAATATAAATTAAATTTAAAATCTAATGATCCTAGGTGGTTCTAGTATAGGCATATATATTCCTCAAACAAGATAAACTCATAGCAGAGAAGGCAGCTTGGAATTCGGGAACCAAACATAAAGCTGGATACCACCCCATGGCAGTGTTTGCCTGTGCCCCTGTCTTTGATTCTAACCCATTTTTACCATTGTTTGGTCTCCTTTTTCAGTTCTGCAGAAAATATCACTCAGGGACAAAGCAAGGTGATGACATTAAAACATCTCCAGCTTCAAAAGGATGGAGAGCCTTCAAGATTAACAGCACTGATTACAGCACTCCTGCATTCCATGATGGTCTTTCAGTTTTCCACCATTTCTCCACAAAAAGGTGAACAGAAATTGCTTCTGATGACACCCAAGACAAGATGATTACAAAAGCTGTCCCCTGAGATTTGTTTCATGGGGAAATATGGCACTGAAATATACTTCGGTGCTATGGTATTTAACTCATTAAAACTTTTCTTCTTTAAAGAGTGAAGTTTCATTTAACAACGGCCTTAAGTTGAAGAAGCCAATTTTCTATATTTTGAAGTAAGTTGATAATCAACAACAACTGCATTTGTTATTTATTTGTAGGTAGCTATTTGTTTCCTACCACTCTTCTCAACTCAATCCTGATAACTCGAGAATTCAAACTTTAGGAACTCTGGCAGTTACAGAACCCTTGTTACCACATTGCTGATCCATGACTTACACAATTCCTAGAGTCAGAACGAGAAGCCATTGTCTGCTAGAGAATAAGCTTGTTTGTCCACAGGCACAACTGTATAAATGTGAATAAATCAAGATTCCAGCAGTTCTTGCCTCCACTCAAGCCACCTTTGTATTCCTGCACATGAAAGATCCTTGCTTACATCCATCAAGGTTCTCTGCGGTGTTCCTTCTCTTTGAAACCTCATGACTAAAACAGTATTATTTTTCCATCTGGACTGGGAAAGCATACCAAAGTTTTTTAATATACTCACTAGTTCCCTTTCATTTGTTTCCTTTTTTTAAGAAAACATTTCATCCAGATGAAAGCAGAGTATATCTTAATCAAAATATTTCAAACACTGGCTCTGTTCATATAAATACATCTTTAAAAACAGAATCAAAAATCAGACAGCAATCAAAAACACCCCCAAAAATAAAAGAAACAAAATGGGGAAAAAAGGAAACATGGATTTTCCCTGAATTAAGATGAAGGAGACAAACAAAATATTTTTTTCTTGTCTGCACTGTTGCTTGTTATGCAAAGGACATCTTAGCCGCAAAATTAAATAAAGCATCTTCTGCAACGGATGATTGCTATAAAGCACAGAAGGCTACAACATCTTGCAGGGTAACAACCATTCACTACTTGATTCAGTGATGTTGAATTTGACCACCTCTTTGTATAAAAACAAAGTATCAAAAGCAAAAACTAGGCTCCAAAGCATCATTTCCAAACTCTCATGAGACAGCATAGATGCTTCTGAATATGTTCATGTTGTATTCATACATTCAAACCTGTTCAGGCAAACTTTGTTACGAGCCAGTCAGAGTGAAAGCACAGTTTCTATTTGTCTGCACAAATAATTGTTTTGCATAAAGTGATGCATTCCACTTTATACACTATTCTCAAGCATCTCATACTTGGTGTGTTAGATCTCAAATCAGGAGAGACATATACAGACAAAATGCATTCATTCCAAATATAGCATATACTTTAAAATTCAGCTAAGAAGGTGACCTACCACTTGACAAGCCAAATTTAGCTAGGCTATAGCTTGATTTTGCCTTCTTCTATTCAAGTAAACCTAGTTCCCCTAATTTTTTTAAGGGGCAAGCATACAGGAAAAAGTGGAAAGAGGTTGTTTAAAAATATTATCAACATGACTGACACACTATTTTTAACTGGTTTTATTTAGAATGTACTATTTTTAAAGCTGCTGCATTAAAAAGCAAGCTTACTTACCTTCCATGGCAGTCATAAAACAAACATCTTCTAAATTACCTGGATCTATTAACAAAGGCTACAGTGAGAAGTCTACTTTTTATGTGACTTTAGAAATATTTTCTTGTTTCATCTATTCCAATGTCTGATATTATTAATCAATAAGAAAAAAAAAATATTACGCATGAGAAATGGTACTGGGACTTTCTATCCCTCTGAGTCACCTTCAGATAAAAGATGCCTATTCATCTTTGTGTAGTCAAACACCTGCCATTGCAGCTCTACACTTTTCACTCAAGGAGCTGCATCATTTGCAGCTGAACAATCAGGCTTGAAATTGCCAGCAGGTGATAGAAAACCAAGATACACCACAGCTAAGCAGGCTTAGCCTGACAGATTAGTTGCACTTTATGTAGTACAAGAACATGATCGATTTAATGCTTTTCTCTGCATAGACATACAGGCATTGATTTTGAAAAACTGGAATACTTTATAACGTTCTGCAACTGTGCAAATAGCACATTTTACGAACATATACCTGCATCTACAAGCAACCTATTACATATTAAGTACTCATATGCTTAGGAAGCTGATTTCACATACAAACACAGTAAAAGAAAAGTGCTTGCTAAGATGACTGTAGGTGAAAGCAGGAAAAAGAATTGATTTAGCAATCAGTTTTTGGTTCACAGCTTTAGTTTTTCAGACTGAGAGTTCATTTGGATTGAGAATGTGAAAAACATTCCTAAGAAAATTGCCCTCTTTCAAAAGCATGCTACAAAGTTCCTGTGTAATACTGTACACAGCACAAAGAATATGCCCTCTTCAAAGCTCATGTCTGTTAATGATTCTTAGAACAAGCTTTCTTTTTTACAATTTTACCTTTTTTTAGACCTTCCAAAAATATTTTTCCACTCTGTAAATCCTAGAGTCTACTACAGATGATTGTCTGACACTCCATACCTGCCTTTTCTTCCCCTCTCTCACAGTATATAATTGCACAATGAGATCTAATATTAAAGACATGGACATGCATGTAAAATTCTGTTTGACAAATCAGCTCTTCCAAGAAATTGCTCATCTAGCCTTCAAGTGACTAACACAATATCACACCAAAAAATTCTAAAGCTAGCCTACAGCAATTAAGTTATGGAAGAAAAAGGGATAAATTAAGGACGAAACAGAAAGTGCCGTTCCATTTATACCATGCTTGATTTGTGTATACACTGACAGAGAACTCTTTACCAGCATGAAACCTCTGCAGCTTTATTCATTTTAGGAGATGCAGAAATAGTATTTGGAAGACTCATTTAGTGCACAAGCCTTCCTGCATATAAAGACATGGCACTCAGGGAAGGAGTGCAGAGCTGTGAACCAGTGGCCTCCAAATAATACATCCAGTTCTTTTCTTTGCAACCTCTGTTAGTCACTTTGCCAGTTTCCATGGGCCAGAGGGAGAAATTTGGCTGATCATCAACTCCTCTGCAAGTCCATGCACTTATGTGTAGGTTTAGTGCCTATACTGCTGTAGATATGCAACTTCTGAGAATTACCATGGTCATTGCAAAAACAGCGTAACTTCAAGATCCAAAGGAGATTTAAAAAAAATAAATTAGCATTTCCTTTCTTTAAGTGTTTCTTTATGTTGAAAGTGAAGGACAAACTGCCTATCTCTACTACCTTAGGAAAGTCCTGTGGAAGCAAAAGGACACAGCTACCACTCCTGAGTGAAAGTCTGGCTTATCAACTGATTAAATGAAGCAAGGGCCTTCACTACCAGCAAATAAATGAGAGCCAGCTTTACTGCATCATGCTGATTTATCTGTGCTGTCACTCCTCATCAGGATACAGCGAGGATCACTAGGCAGGGAAAAAATACTGTAGACCCAAACTTTCTGACAAGGAAAGTTTTTTAGTTCTATTAAAGCAATAAGGAACCAAACAAATAGAATTAAAAAGAGAAAAAAATTACCCACATACCCTGGAAGAGGGTATGTTTGTCAAGGTTGTACTTCCTTTTTCATGGTAACAGGTGTTTCCACTTTGAGAAACTATGTTTTTTAAAGAATAACATTTTGAGAATAAATGTAAATCAGTTCATCTTCACAGTAAGTTTCCTGTTTAATTTAATACTACAAATATTATTAAATACTGCAAAAATGCAAACAACAGGAGAACTTACATCCTTTTTTACCCCAGAGGACACAAGTCTCTGTTATTCTCCACACGGTACAAAAGGTTTGTTTCTGACAATATCCGAACCTGAGTGCAAGCTTATGCTGCTGTCACAGCTGAGTTTACTCCCAGGTTTCCAGGCTGTGGCTCAGCAAAGGGTTAAGAGCAGAACACTGCAGTGCTACTTCACTCACCAGGACAGCTTAAACCTGATTCCACTTAAGATAACTGGAATCTCTTCACATAGGCTAAAGGAAACTAGTCCAGAACTTTAACATAAGTAATCCCATCATAATGGCAAGTAACATCAAGTCAGGCAGAATTAAATTATTCAGGTCTTTGCTAGACTCACCCGGTGTTACTTCCTCAGTTTTTGCATACAGCTTCACACACAATTTGTACAGGACTGTTGAGTAACATTGTGAATCCTTGAAGGCTATTCTGGAGAGTGGGTTAATGTATTTAAAAGGAAGAGCAGTACCTATTTACCATGTAAACTGGTCTTTCAGCAAAGCACATGGGGCTTTCATTAGCAATGACCCTTTCCAGCATGGACCAGAGCAATTTCATTCAAGAAACCAGCAACCATTTCTTGCACAAATGCCATCCCCAGTGGCACAGCTACAAGCGATTTTAAAGTTTAATTCTTTGGCTTGGGTATTTAAAGGACTTCAACTCTTTCAAGACCAGGGCAAACAAACAAAAGCAGCATAAATATATAGTTGTGAAGAAGACCAACCTTTACATGAATCATCCTCAATGGGCTGCTTGAAAGCCGTTATGTCATTGAAAGTGCAAAGAAATAAAACCACTTTATCCTGCTCATTTCGAATTGGAGCAATTTTCACAAAGAACCAGACAGGTGTTCCTGGAAACAAACACATCAAAGAGTTGGTCAATGGCAGGCAGAACAGTAAATGTGCCAGTTTAGATGTTTACACCTCAAATCAGCCATCTGTAAAAGTTACTTTAATATTGGCTTTTTTTGCAAACACCTATTAGGAAAAATAACAAAGCAGCTTACGAGACTGTATTTAAGTTCGCTGCTCTGTCTCTGCTTAGCTTTTTAATCTTCTGGAATCACTCTATTTCTGAACTTCACCTGCTAAGTTAACACTTGAACTTAAGAACTGCTTTGTGATCTCCTGAAAGAAGAGCCCCATGTTTGTGCAAAGGCTGCACAGAACAGTGTCTTGCTGCTTCTGTACAGGATTTGAGAACAGGCCAGCTGTGCCCAGGACATGAGCATAACACATAGTCTCAACTCAAGAGCATGACCAGTTTGGTGGACTGGACAGTTTTACTTCCCTGCAAACAGGGAGCACCATGTCCTAACTACTATAGTAGCCTGTGTGTAGCTTCAGAGCCAGGCTCTGGGAGCCCTCGCCCAGCCTGCAAATCCCCCCAAGCAAGAGAAACCCTATGCAAGCTGCCCTCCAGCTTGCCTTGTCCTGAGCCTGCTCACAATCCCTCCAGTGTGCAGCAAGACTGCACTGACCTCCGGGGAGAACCAGCCAGTAGGACCAGAGCACAAGCTGTGGATGGGATCAAGCTGTACTGCACAAATCTGTAACTTTACTGCAGTAGATTAACTGCTAATGAAAACTGCTTGAGAGATTACAGCCTGCACATTGCAGGAAAAGATGGTCCCACAATACGACCCTTCAGACGCTGCTGCCATTTTTTCTTGACCTCGATCCACACAGATCACCTCAAGGAGAGAATCTGTCCGTCAGGCCTGCCTTTCTATATTCCTGGCAGTTCTACTGAGACTGCTGAGAAGACCCTAGCAATACCAATGAAGTTCCATGTAAAAAGGCAGTGTCTCCCACTCATTTCACAGGACTCACCACACTGAGTTTAGTGATATTTGAGTATAAGCTGATTGGAGGGCTCAGAACAAAGCACTTGGCTCCTGTATGTGATAATATCACCTCCCTGAAGGCAGCATTTTAAGTCTGCAGTTTTACCTTCAGACATAAAAAGATGATTTCTCCAGCTCTGAGGTACACAGCAACAGGGAGACTCCAGACTTGAGCCTTCAGAGAGTTTGTACATGGGTTTTCAGACTGTTCCTACATCCCCAGTGATGATGAAAACAACTCATCATTGCTTTTGCAAGCCCAAGAAGTAAGAGACAAAAAGGAGTCAGGCTTGCTTGCTATGACCAACATTCTTCTTATGTGTCCCTTGTGAGCTATGTTTGGAGAGAAGGGTCTACATAGCAGGGGCCAAAATAAGATCAGGATCAGCAAGAGTCTGACTATCTGGGAAAGCCAGAATAAAAAGCACCACACAATTTTTGTAACTCATGTAGCAAAGTCTATTTTAGAAACAGTGATCTTGGAAGACTATTTCTTTTCTGTCTCAGCCACAAGACCCTCGTCTGTGCTAATGATGAGATTCTCTTTCACCTGAATTGCTCAGTATTTTAACATGAGCACTACATGGTATATTTCATGCAATAGTTTTCAGTGACAAGGGCAGCTTGTGTTTCCTGGCTGTCAAAGGGTCACAAGAAAACCTCAGGTACCTCACAAGTTACTGTTCAGCAATGCCAGCAAAGGCAGCTTTTTTTCCAACTGTGTTAATATGAGAGAGGTTGTTGCTACCAGTGCCTCACCTGGCTGTTTCCCAGCCTCAGTGCTAAGCAACCTTTTCTGGCTAGAGAAAGATAGGGCATCTCCAAAATCCATGGACAACTTCCATAAATGAAGTTCAATTCCTAAAGCTCCCACTGTGCCTGCATAACACACAGGCAGTTTCAAACCCTGGCTGAGATTCCATGCCATATGTACAGCCACTTCTATAAACAGCAGGGTCTATGATGCATGGAGGCCTCTGCTCAAAAAGCAGAGAAATCCAGATGGAATCACTGGTGGGCATTTCTGAAACATGCCTGCATGGCAGAAAGTATTCAAGGGTCAATTTTTTTTTTTTTTTAAAGAGTTAACATTCCTGAACAACCCCTTCCAAAAAAGTATGAGCAAACAAATATGCTAAGTGTGAAAAAAGATTCAGCAAAGTAACCGTGCCAGTAAAATCATCACTAACTTGCTAATGAGCTTAGAAGACACTGCCACAAAGCAGCCAACAGCAATTTTCTAGACAGTAACACCCTTTACATTACCCTTTCTCAAGAGCTCCTAAAATTGCCTATCTCAATTTCTTCTTGCCTACTTGTTTTTCCCAACTTCACAGGTGAACTAGTCTGAGGCTGACCAAATCTGTATCCTGCTTTTACAGAGTCCCTTGGTGACTAATTGCTTTTCATTTTACCCACTTCAACACCCTTCAGTAACACTGCAACTTTTTAATCAGCCAGGATCTCCATCTACAACCTTGCTTTTTGATCTTTATCTACATCTACTTTTTTGATTAGGGATTTTTTTCCCCTCCCCAAAACCACTTTGTATTGTTTTACTACTTCAAGCTACAGCCATTCTACTATGGGCTGCTCACAATACTAACCTTCAGAGCACTGAGGCTGAATTACATACTCAGTTTCATCTCTGCCTCTCATAGCTATAAAAAATTACTACCATGTTTTTGAAGATGCTGTGGTCAACACAGAAAGGATGCAATTCACTCTCTGACTATTTGGCAGATCTTCTCTTTATGATTATGCTATAGTATGTTGTTGCAAGATTTTTCTAACGTGTTCTGAATGCAGCAAGAGGACTTTTCCCAAAAACCTGTCGAAGGCTGCTGCAGGGCAAGGAGCTTTTATTAGCAGGGTTCTTGCTTTCTGATTCCCTTGACTCCCACTCCTGTGCTGCATTATTTATAGGAAAAAGGAAGACAAAACACTTTTTTACCTAGAACCAAGTGTAGAAATTAGTGGTGTGCCCCACAGGCTAAAAGAAAGAGCCAGATATTCTTGACAGCTAAAAGTAGGTGTGTTTGATGAAATGCACTATTTGGGTACCCGTGTAATTTCCAGAGTGCCACAAACAGAGCAAAATGCAAAATCAAGGTGGCACACACAGCCTGCAGAAATCATCTTCCAGTTTGGGATCTACACAGTAACACTGCAACAGCAGAAGTAAGTAAATGAAAAATTCTGCCAGGCCATGCACCTGCCTCCACAACACTGTATTTTCCCTGCAGTGTATTCCGTAACACCTTGTCAGTGTCTCTTGTAAATAGGAAACAAGTGGATACAAAAATACAGTCATGAGGTGAGTGCTCACAGTGCTGGGTTACATGGGCTTTCCACAGTGCTCTGCAGCCAGCAGTTCATTCACAGCAGACCTGGGATCTGAACTGTGGGAACACACCAAATGGCTCAGCCAAGAAGTGGCCATGCTCAGCTTTTGTCCTGCATACTGGTTTAATTATCAGAAGAATTTTACTTTTTAAACATTAAACAGTTTATTTAACTATTAAACAGGAAAGCCTAAAGTATAAACTACTTATAAATCAGGTCCAGGAAACTAGAATTTCAACGTCCTACAGGCAGCCCTCATGCTCTTGGTGTCAAAGCCAACATCCCTGATCAGCCAGACAATCACGACTAGCAAGAGGCACGAACAAGGCCATTTCAATGGAAAATGTGATTTTCTGATTCAGCCTGTGGGTTATTCAGGCAGTGAAACTGCAGCATGTTCCAGAGTTCTCACAGGATAACAAGAGTAACTTCCCAGCCTGCACTGATATACAGCCACACAGAAAGTGTTTACCAGTGTTTCCAACAATACATCTACTTCCATTTACATTTTGTGTTTAGTCCTGGCAACCTCTCTCCCTGGTAAAGTTCAGTGATAATACCAGTGCACAAACAAAAAAGTAAACACTCATGAGCTACATTGGCTTCCGTTAGATCTGGAATCAGCAGTGAAAGAATCCAGAGTTTGTCTAGTGGCATAGGACCAATCATGCTAGAAAAGGGAATGTCCCTTCAAAGCTGCAGGACAAGCAGTGTGAACAAGTGGGAAGAAATGAAAATCTACAATGAATGCCTGACAGTAACCACAGGACCAGCCTGGTTCATGGTACCAAAGTCAGGCAGCCAATCCAGAATTAACAGGTGCAGCTGTTGATAGGCTTTTGTGGCCTGAGCACAGTACTTACAGTGCTGCCTTAAAGCAAAGACAATTTTAAGGGCTGTGATTCAAGTCCCAAGTCTTCTCCAGACTAACACATCGTAAATGCCCGCACACCTTTCAATTTCACATCTGAAAGACAAATACTACTGGCTCTTCCCTCTCCTTTTTTCCAGTCCTGTGTCTTTCAGCAATGATGTGCTCAGCCCCTTGCTGGGCAGGAACACCAGCATTTAACATGCTATTTAACTCTGGTTGAAGTCTTTCAGAAATTCTTATAGCATCAAAGTGAAAGAGCTCTTAAAGGTCTATTCCAGCTTCTCACCGAGTATACCATTGAGCTCTCCTAAATTTTTCCTCCTGCTAAACAAAAATAGTCTCTATGAAAATCAAAACCACATTTAAATATGCTCTTTGCCCATACCTTGAGCCATTTAACCAAAGAGGCCAACTGTTTTTCAAAACTACAAGCACAGTTTAAATAAAACTGCAATACACATTTTTTCTTTCCACTAATTAAACCAAACCTAATTTATAAATACAATGAAAAGAACATGTTTTGACAATTCAGCTGACGTCTTCATTGCCATTAATGAATGGGACAAGCTTCCTCTAAGCAGCACAACCTCTGCATTACTTGATGATGTCTCAGTCAGTCATCAGACACCTACTGGGAAAAACCTGAAGGGAAAAAGTCAAGCAGTATGGAAATGAAAAGGATAGAAACACGTGCCTTGTCTCCACCAATTCCTACATGCAGCAATACAGACAGCAGGAGTTAAGCTATATAAACAGCATGGCTGACCATTGCAGCCACCTCCTTAGGGTTTCACTTACACCCAGGTACTCAGCATTACGGAGATTGTTCCTCTCTATCCCACACAGACTGAACGGTTTGTCCAATGTCAAACTAGCAAACCAGTTGAAGAGGTGTGATCACAGAGAGTTTGGCAGGCCACCATACCCACTCAGATTTTAACCAGGTGTTCAGAGAAGCCCATGACATTTGACCACACAAGACAAAGAACAAAGGTCTTCCTACAGACTCTAGCTTTGAGCGGAGAGTGTGTACCAAATGAGACCAAACCAACTCAGTGTGTAGCTCACCACTCTGTGCCAACAAGAATAAACCTTTAAATACATTCCCAGCACTTTCAAAGATGTTACCACCTTCATGTCTTCTCTATCTAGTGCTGGGATGCTACAGCAGCTAATGCTGCTAAAGGTCAGACCTTTACATGCTAAGATAAGGAAAATCAGTTTTGGTCCCTGAAGGTGGAACTGCTACTCACAAGGGTTATCCTATGACACTGAAACAACACAGTAGAAAAAAAGGTTCAGCACAAACCCTTGTAGTGCAGTAGTGCTGATATGGTTCACCTGATTCTGAGTGCTCTGAAGAACGTGTGTATAAAGACAAGGGAGACACAGAAAAGTCTTGAAATGTTCTTTCCATTTACCCCAGACAAAACAGTTAAGCATTGCTACTGGGAATTCTGTACATATTTGTGGAGATGACAGCAGGTCTTGCTTGCCAACACATTTGAAGTTGACAAGACCAATGGGAATTACCAGTTTTATGAATCTAAAATATTTAATTTGACCTTGCTGAAGGTAACTGAACTCACACAGATGGATTTCACAGGAGATACAGGTGTGCATACTGCTTGACAAATAATGCAGCTACACTTCAGTGAGAGGTCGAGGAGGATACATGTCACTTGACTCCAACACACTCATTCTTTCCTGTGTCTGTTCCTATGCAGAGAAACGGTTTAGCAAAGGCTTCCATCTGGAAACACTACAGGCACAGCACACACAAATAAAAATGGGTTTAGATGGTTCTAACCAGTAACAGTTATGAGAAACTCTTTAGTGGTGGGCAGTCACAGGTCTACCACCCTGAAGTGAATTTTGCTGCCTATAAATTAGGATGGGGTTGTTTGCTTTTGAACCTCTATAGAAAGCACTGGTCCCAAAGGAAAATGCAAGTGGAATCTACCAAAACACTATTTTAAGCTTATTTGTAATTCTTTGACATCTGAAGGCTTTCTAATACCCTGGGGGAAGAAAGGAGAAGGAAGGAGGGGAGAACATAGTGCACGTGTTAAAATGAAAATTTAAAAAATTAAACAATCAAATAAAAAAACCCCACACACAAATATTCATGGTATTAAATTTGTTAGATGTTCAAGCACCCATAAAAGAGGGAAGTGAACTTCAGCACAAATTGAAAATGCATCCCAGCCTTTGGGACTCTCACCATAATATGTCTACTCAGCAAAGAGCTACTGCTTTAGCAAACTACTTTGCAGTGTGCTAAATAGTTACCTACATTCAACCCAGCATTCTAACAAGCATACTGCTGGTCCTATCTGTAGAGAACTTCTGAGACAAAAAAAAAAGGTGTCTTAACACTGCCTGCACCACAGCTGCAGACCATAAGCAATGGGAATGCCTCTGCTCAGAGAGGGGACACTTGAAGACTCTTTCTAACTCTTGATGCACTTCACCTTTGACAAGTTCACCCCACTCAAAATATTCTTCCACTGAAGTAGGTCAAGTACTGCATAGAAAAGGGGGTTAGATTTCAGTTGGACACCACCTCTTCAGAGGCAGATAGAAGCAAGTAAATTTTGTATTCTTACAAAAATTTACTTCATCAATAATGAAAGCAAGTGCATATAGAACAAGCCTGCCTTTGCACTGCTTGTATGCCAGGCCTACATTGTAGATGAAAAACAAGACAAAGGAAATCCAAGTTTAATTTACTCAGCCATTTTTAACTTATGAGGGTGATCATGAAGTGTAAAAACGTAACAAATGGCTGTCAAAGTCTCATGAGAAGTTACATGCTTAAAACACATCAATTCAGGTAAGGTAAGATATGACTAAGGCTAGATATAAAATATTTTCAAATATATTAGCTGTACCCTTCCTTGGTATAAGCTAATTTATCTCCACTGATTTGAGACTTAGCAATGACTTCGTTTTCCCATACAAAAATAAACAATACTTCCAGCATCACTGGACACTCACATCTAATTAAACAATGGAACTGAAGCTCTCATGTGAAATTACTGTCAATCTGTCTGTTGTCATTTTGCAGTCCAGATTAAAGAAAGCTTTCACTTTGTCTCCTTCCAGGTATGACAATGAATCCCCACTGAATGCAACTGGACAGCATCAAAGCAACGATGACAAAAATCTGGTGGCTGTGCACCTGTTTGCTCTAATTGCTTCCAATTATCCTGAAGAAGCTCTGTATTTCTGGAAAGCAATTCTTCCAGAGAATAACAATGATTGTTATATATCTTCTAAGTTATCAAGGAATTATCAAATATCTATCACATCTTAACTTCAAGTTCTGAAAACAGGGAGTATAGTCACTTTAGGATAGGGGGAGGACTGGACAAAGAAAGGGAAGGCCAGGGTAGAGGAAGCATCCATAAATGCAAACATGATGAAGGCAGGAAATTGTATGTTGTTTCTAGAGTTGATACCGTTAACTGCAATGGAGCTTGTGGATTTACTTTATATATCAACAGCTGGATGGGGTACTCTTATCAGACAAACAACTAAATATTAGCCTTGAGTCACCACCACAGAGAGTGCCATGTCAAAAAAAAAAATAACCTGTCACATCTAGCAGCATCATTAAATGTCTCAATCTGCTGTTGACATGTAAGACGAGGGAATAACTGTTACTCAGAGAAGGAGAGAGGTGGCTGCTGCTCCTAAAAGTACAAGATTGACTTGCACTACCCAACATCATTATTAACTCAAAACTCCTATTTTGTTTACCTTTGTTCCTGCAAAAGGATAGAAACTGTAGTGCTAAAACAGCCAGAATTACATTAAAAGTGCAGGCTGTGGAAAATGTACCAATTATCCAACAACTCAAAAATGGAAAAAAAACTTGCTATTTTTCGTGACTATTAGTTTATAAGGAGGGGGTAGACAGGTAAAGAACAAGAAAAATCTATTTCTTGTCTATTTCACTGGCTAGTTTGTAAAAGAAAAACAGAATGAGGAAAGAACAGAGAGACAAAACAGAAGAAACAAAGAGCAGGAAAGAAGATGTCTAACAAAATTCAGGGTCCTTTCCCAAGCCTTCAAACTGAGAGCAGGTTAGAACCAATCATGTTCATTATCTGAAGCACTGCCATAGTTGCAGGCAGAGGCAAGGTGACCACACAGAAAAGGCCGCTTAGCAGTCTAGGTGCTAAGTGACTGGTAAATAGGACAGTGTTTTTCTGTGATGTGGCTTATATTGAGAAAAAGCTCAACAATGCCCCCTTTTTGATATTTTTCAGTTAAAACTCTCCAGTATTATTAGTCAGTCTCTATAACAGTAGTTAATGTACCTCTAAAGCTACAAATCTAACAAATATTGGGTGCCCTGAGTTTTGTTAAACTTGCAAGCAAGCTCTGTGCTTCCCTTTTTCCCATGCCTGCAACCCTGTGTGTACAGAGCAGAGCCATTGCTGCTCCATCTTTTGGCATGTCACACTACACAGCTACTGCACAGCTGCACTTTGTTCCAGGCCACCTCTCCTCAGAGGAGTGCACAGCAGGGCAGGAAATATTCCTCACTCCACGGTTACCTTGCTTTAAATCTGCATAATAGACCGAGAGGCCCCAGGCTCTACTACAGGCCATATGCTGCAGCACGACACAAGAGTAGCTGCATAGTCTCTTGGTGCCAAATCACTGATAACTAAGAGAGAATTCCAGACTCTCCTAGATCCCAGGACTGCAGCTTATTTACTTGGCTTTGGATGCATAGATGTGAGCTGCATATGGTCCCCACGGCCACAAACTGAGCTAGGAACAGAAATCAGCTTTTGGAAAATAGGTAAACATTGGAGACAGGTAGCCCTAGGAGGAAAGTGGCACAAAGTAATGCCATACAGATTGTGCATAGAGGCAGTACCAGCTTCATTATTAGAAGGCAAAATTGTTAAGAGTAAAATAAGTTACAGAATGCAATTTTTCAGCTTAACATCTGGCCAGGCTGAAGACCTCAGTGTATTCACACTTCAGGTGACATTAAGTAGGTGAAAATAACTGTGCATGACATAGTCCACACTAGATGAGACACCAAGTTTGGGGCAAGTAGTTCATCTGCTGACATGTGCAGTTACAGACAGACTGAATTTTCTAGGAAAAAGATCACGGGCCAATTAAGGATTTTTTGTCAAAAACAAAAGACATTTCTTGTGAAAACATCAGAAGTAGTTCAGCTTCTAAAACAAAAGATGAGTTGTTTTTATTCCGAAACTACTAAGTACTAGCTTTGCTATCAAGTTTTTAAAAACTGAGAATGTATGTTCTCTGTAGTGGAAACTTGCACAAACCTAGCTTGTGTACCACCACTGCTGATGGAATCTTCAGTGTTGTCTTAAAGCATCACACACAAATTACTCTAAACGTCAGAACAAATTAGAAAGCTTCCCCCGACTCCCTGAGTAACTTTCATCTCTAATGTTCTCATTTCTTCCTCTTAGATCAAGTGGCAGAACTGGGGCTTATTTAGCCCTAGATAAAGCATGGTCCTCCAGGGTGACAGAATTGCAGTTTACACAATTCAGAACAACTCTACACACCTACAGTAATGAACAAACCAATCAACTACTTACTGTTCTTCTTGTACATCAAGATTTCAAAGGAGTTCATCTCATAGTTCTCAAATGTTTGCCGGACCTTGTCAATTGTATCTTTGTCTGTCAGCTCTCCATACATAAAACTGCAAATAAAGGGAGAAATTCAAGTCAGATACGAGACAGACACAAAGCCATTTGTTTACCTTGTAAAAACGACCCATTTAGAAATGGCTCTTCTTTGATTTTGTTTCACCTGGAAAGCATATTTGACAGATGTAGCCCCAGGAGATAAAAGACAAAACTGGAATAAACAGATTACTTTTTTCCTCAAGCAACAGGCACAACACTACAAGCTATTTAACAGAAAATAAATCTGTTCTCAAATACCTGCAGGTGCTGCTTTTTTGCATAACTTCTGCTCTGTGATATCCTGATAACTTGCAAAATCCATCATTGCTGTAGACAATGGGCCAATCCACAATCTGGGCATTACCCAAGACAAAATTAGTATCTGTTTGAAAAAACACAACAGTTAGACATTAGTCAAAGCTATGGTTGCATTAGAGGAAATACTCATTTCAGAACCCAATCCAAATTGCTTCAGTCCCTGCACAGTTTTTCCCACATATTACTCCCATTGCAGTCAACAGGATTATTCCTGGTTTCAATTTTAAGTAAATTCTTGTTTTTAAAAAAGTGTTAATTACTCAGACAAAGCATAAATGAAACACATGATGGTTAAGCAGGTAAAATTCATCTCTTGACTGAGGACAGACTCCCCAAACTGTTTCACTCTGTGTCACCTGCACTGAACCACCATGACACTCAGTTTGAATGCAAAGCCTCTTACAGGTGGCCAGACCAACACATGAGCAATATTTCTCCTCCCTGAATGCAGACACAGCAGCTCCTCTCAACACTGCCTTCACTGCTGGCCACACACACTCAAACACTTGTGTTCAGCACAGCACTCCAAACGGGACACCAAAAACTAGAGCTAGCAGTTACACCAGTAGAAGGAACGGCCTTGTTTGCAATATAAGACAGAAGGAGTTTCAATCAGTAAGAAAAAAACTAAGCAGGATTCATGCCTCCATTCTTGCTGGAGCTGTGAGTGCCACTTTTTTTCTGATTGCCAACTCAAACCTACACCTGTGCCAAGACAGACAGCAGTGCTGCTCCCTGGGCACTGGCAGGTAGGAGGAGATGGTGGCTCCTGTCACAGCTACAAAGACCCTCTGGCTTTTGGAAGAAGGGCTGAGCAGTCATATGAGATCAAAAGGCACTCATTTTTAGGGAGAGGCTTTATGGGAGTCCACCCACACTGTCTACTTTTCAGGATCAACTCCCAACTGCTCACACATCCATATATATCATTAATGCTTCCTGCAATCAAATGACATTTTACCTATTAATTGCAGAGAGTTTTGTATATTTCAACTTCCTCTTTCAAAATCTTTCACCCCAAACTTCAAGTGGATTTAAATAAAGCAGTCTTGTAGCTAGCTAAATCCACTACCCAATTCTACGAGCAGGAATAAGTGAATTTTTATACACTCTTTAGAGTGAAATACACCAGTAATATAACTTCAGGATATTTTAGCTGCTTTGTTTCTCACGGGCTCTTTTAAACATGATGTTTTTTTCTTGGTTGAAGCATTTTCTCCCCCAAAAAATATACCTTCTTTACCCCTTCCTACAAATAAGTAAACCAAGTCATTTCTCACTGCTAAAGCAAGAGCTTTTGAGTGTCTGTTATAAACACTACATCAGCCTGTGTTAGGATATTTTTAAATTTCATCAGGAAGTACAAACAAATGACCAAAAAAATGCAAATACAAATGTTAGGCCAGGTCCTGCCCTGATCTGAATGGTGTTATTTCATTAATTCCTTCTCACTGTCTCCCTTCTCAAAAGGTAACTTTCCCTTCTCTCTACTTCCTAAAGAGCTCCTGTTAAGCATTTGCCTGCCTTTCACACTTAACCCTCTTTGTCTTCAGATAAATAACCTCTTTGGTTTTTTCATTAAAGTCTATATAGGACACATTTCTGATGAGCATCACTGTGTTAATCCTACTCTTATCTAGCCTTGCAATGCTTCTGTGGGGTACGACAATGCTCTTGTCTTCTATTAACACGTTTAAAAAAAAATCCCTAAATCCAGAAGGGAATTTAAGTTCCAAAAGATAAGACCACAACAGTCTAGTCCCTAGATGCCTAGCTCTCAAAGACTTGGGAGCTGGAAGCTCTGTGAGCAGTGTTGAAGAGGAGAACTGAAAAACTTTAGCACAGCAAATAGAAATCTGCCCAAGTTAAACCACAGAAAACAATGAATTAGGGGGACATTTTAAGGTTGGTTTTCCCCCTTTCCTATATTAGTTACAATACCTAATATTTTAACGTAAGCCCAGTTCTCATAGACAATATTCAGTTCTTTGTCATTACTGCTGGAGCTGAAGAATCACATTCCCACTTGGTTATGTTTTGGCCCAGCAAAGCTTATTCTTTTTGGGCTGGCAGTTTCCAAAGGATGCATGGAGAACATGCGCACATTTCCTGCCCCCAACAGCAGTTTGGACATTGTCCTACAAGATTAGACTACCTTAGGGCAGTGAAAGCTCAGTCATTATTTCAGCTCTTGAATGACTGTTCTAATTAACAAGCTACCACAACAAATAGATGTCAACACCCTCACCATGTGAGTTTTTAAGTCAGTGTGACTCGGCTGTTGTATTTTATGCACCCCTAATAGTCTACCCTGGATGAGCCTCTCCAGCAGGTAGAGGTACAATGTTTCATGAGAGTCCAGGTTGGGTTTAGTTGTGAGTTAGAAGCAAGCTGCGAGATCTTTATGTACCCATAAAGCTTTAAAGGAAAAATCTTGTGCAGTTATCAAATCAAAGAACAAGTCAGAGATTTTGATGATCCCATTGTTTCATAGGTGCCTCTCCCTTCTAGCTAATTCCCACATCATGCATCATGACCTTTCTTTCATCCAGGCTTTACATAGCTGACAAACACACCTCATTTCTTCACAAGCATCTCTGACAACAGTGTTTCGCCTGTGTGAATGCTGGCAAGACACAGCATAAAATAAGGACTCCCACTTCTAACTTCCCTGCATAGCTTGTTCTGACAGACAATCCAGAGGTAGAAGGGCTGTCCTTGTTGCTATCATTTACATTCAGTTGCATTGACATCCCTGACAATGTGCTGCTTGGGGACAGCTCATAATCTGTTAAAAATTGTCCCTAACATAGGAAAATATTAAATAACATCCAGTGAGGCAAATATTGCCACTCCATCTGCAGGGACACAGGGTCCCAGAGGCCAGGAAACAGCTGTGGCTTTGTTACACAACAAGCATGAGGGATGCTCTAGTGAACTCTGAGTATCACAGGGTAGAGACTCTTGGAGACTCACAAGTAGGTCAGCAAGGCCAGGAAAGGAGTTGGCCAGAGGAAGACCATGAATAAATGCACTGCTAAATTCTCTTCAAAGACAGGGATGAAATGGACATGTAATAGAAGCAGTACTCAAAACTGTTTAGTGACTTTAAGCACCTCTTCGAAAGGATTCAATGAACTCCCCTACCAGGAAATCAATTTCTATCACAATGGCAATTGTGTTAGCAGTATTGCCTGGCCCAAGAAGAAGCTGTAAGCATCACTAGCCCTTCTTGGAAGCTCCAAGAAAACCTGAGCTAGAACTGGAGAGGGCAGGGTCATAAAAAAGACCTGGTTTTCTGGCTTGTGTTGCATTTGGCACAGTCTGAACAATACCACTAGGAGGCAAGGAAATACACTGAGGTGCAGCACAGAGCACACCATGCTGCAGAAACACAAGTAAGAACTGTAGCATCACGAAGGCAGCACAATTATTTGCATGAGTAGGGCAGGCTTCTGCATCATGGATTACTTTGTGAAGTGCATCACTTCATATTTTCTAGCCTGCATTTTCCCCAGGTTAGTTCTGCTCACTGCAGTATACCCATGTCAGCATCTACACACTCAAATGTCAGATCTGGTTTGGGTTATCACTTTAAAGGAGACATGGCCACTTAAAAGTAACAAGAAAAACATTTTAACTCCTTCCTAATGTAAGGATGGATTTCACTCACTGAAACCAGTACTCTCCTCCACTCAGAAAACAGACCATCACAGAAGAATCAGAAAATGCCTTTCTAAATAACATTGGTCCTTTAACAGTAACAATAGCAAGTGTCTAGAGCACCCATCTTACCAAAACTCCTCTATCTACTGAATCCTGTTGTTACATTTAGTGCTTTGCTTAACCAAAACTGTCCATCAGTTTCCAAAATTCCTATAGACAAGCTGCACTCACAGATAGTGATCTGGCCAGGACTAGCTCACTGAGAAGTGGTCACCTCCTTGCATGAGCATGGAGCAAGTTACTGAAATGTTTCCTCCCTACCATTCATTCCCCTGCACAGCTATATATTCACATCCAGCCTCTCCTGTAACATGGGTCTTGCCAAGCTGAGACCACCCTCCCCCCCAATTCTTCCCAGAGGCCAGCACACCGGTTCTACCTTCCCTGTCCCTCCAGTGATGCACAGCTCCTCTTCCGGGACATGCTGGCAGCTGGTACCCACTACACTTTCCCATATGTGAGTCAGCCAAAACTTCCCCCAAAAGTGTGCTGGGGTTTGAGTAGTGCACAAATGTAATTTAAATATATTATCTTTTTCCACAGTCATGACACAAATGCAACACTCAAAAGGTTTGTTCCCAATTTATTCCCCTCCCAGTAAAAGGAGAACTAGGCTCAGCATGGTGGGAAGACCTGCTCCCCACCACACGTGCTTTTTCTCCCACCGGTCTCTGAGAGAAGAGGAATCACCCTCCTCATTCCAGGCCACAGCCTTCCTCGCGCTGGGTGATGACAGCCCTGGTTATTGAGACCAGCAGGTCTTCTTTTATCCCATCTCGAACTCTTCCCATGGATCTTCAGGGGAGCAAACCTAAGACTTTAGCATTACCAAGCCCAAAACACTTCTACAGCAGAACTAAAAGAACTGCAAATCATGTGTGTCTCTTACCCTATTCATGGAAAAGGGGGTGGGGGATACAGCTACTGCTGCCTGGGCTGGGCACAGAACAGCACAGGTGCTGTGCCACAGCCAGTGTAGGAAATGTGCAGCAGGCAAAAACCACGTGCCACTATCATAGGAGTAAAGACTGTATCATACAGGTTAAGGACAAGGGGCGCATGGTATTCACAAACTTGTGACTTTGCATGACAAACAGCATCATTTGGACATTGGGGGGAAAAGAGATTGCTTTATTTCTGTCTAATTTCTTCCCAGTGCATAGAAATCAAACATTGTGTATAAGTAGGCCTGTCAAAATTGCTAACAAAGGATAGGTATGTATGAATTTTTCTTCATGTTTAGTCTTAGCTTTGAAAAAAAAAGTAAATCAGAAGCATTTAGTCACACTGATTAGTTACACCGTTCAAATGCAACTTTAGAGATTAAAATATGGCCCTATGTCAGTACAAATAAGTTACACTGAATTTCAAGTACTTATTCAATCCTTTCTTTGCATACATGGGATTCAAGGCTTGCACTTCAGGAACTAACCACATTTTCATCCTAACAGAAGTGGTGCAACTGCAGTCAAAGCAAGTACAGACCTGCTCAAATGACGGAAAGGCTATTCATATGGTAGAAAAAAATAAATAAAAAATAATTCTGCTCTTCCACCCACATCCTCCTGTAGAAGTTGGTGATGTTACATGAATAGTCACATTCACTCAGTATCTCCTTGTATTCATTCCTAGAGTGGAAGTGCTTCAGTGTTTAAATATCCCATTGAACAACTTGATCTCTCTATAGAATAAAAATATAGTGTCCCCAAAGTTATCCATCCTTAATACTGAGGTCAAAATTTTTAAGCTGTAGCCTTACTCTAATACAAAAAACACAAACCCCTATAGATAGGTTCATTTGGGCTGTATTATAAAAGTTTTATATAACTATTTATTTGCTTTACAGAAACAAAAATGGATGTAAAAGTTCTTTGGTTGCTACAGCATGAACGCAATTCCCTAAATACAGACATTTCATGTTTATTCAAACATGACTTACACTGTTATGTGTACACTAGAGCAAGGTGCGAGTGCAAGTTGAAAAGAATTATTAAAAAATTTATTTTATCATTCTTTCCACAAATAACAAGAGACTAAAACAACAACTTCAAGTGACTCAATTTAAATCATTACAGAAAATGAATGCTAATTGCAGCCAGCAGTATAGATAAAAACTACCTTTTCCATCTCAACATTCATTACTTTGCATTGTTATAGAAAATATTTCATGGTAGGCATCTACCATGAGCAAAGTTTGAGTTGAAAATAATGCATCTTTCTAACACCAGTAGCTATAAAATCTTCATCATTATCTGTATTTTTTTAATAAAACAAATTACTGCAGAATAACGGAACAAGAATAGCTGAAATTGCACCAAAATTGCACCAAAGGCGTCATATGTATTTTATGGATAGCATGATTCTTCACCTATCCTTGAAGTACTGTCCATATTGAGAAACTGAAAAAAATCCAACCCCCCCTGGAAAAAACAAAAAAAAAATAAACATCAAAACACAAATCTCACAACATTTACACACGTGACATTAGTGTGAGATAAGATAATTTTAAGAAATAAGAAAGTTCATCAGTTGGTAAGAGTCAGACATTGTACCACTCTTGTTAAAGGAAAAACATTGTTTAGCAGTGAGACTTCATCATTCAACTGGTCAGGGGTTGGGTTTTTTTTCCCATCCCATATGATCTAAACATTAATCCAGAAAAAGGCATACTTTAGATGCATCAATTATGAGTCTTTCTTTAGTTTAAAGAAGCCATTTGATTTACTGATTATAGCCTTAAAAGTATTTGACAAGACCTAACTCCCCACTCACTTTTAGCTGTGAGTTACAAAAATGCATTAACAAATCCCCCAATGAATGGGTTTCATTAAAGTTTGTTTTACAATCTTGTTCTAGGATTTAATGTAAAACTGGATTGATATGTTGAATTATCACAGGAGGACTTCTTGAGCTTTCAGAACATTAATTTTAAAGCACATTACCTGTCATCTCTGTGCTGTACATTTTTTCCCCTACTATCTATAAAAGTAATTTTAAGGAAATCAAGTTGTACATTTCTAATTGCACAAAGGTGCACATACGAAACTAGACTTTTGGACTAGTAAAAGCCAGCAGAAAAACATACTATTTACATTCAATTCCTGTGATACTGAGAAAAAAAAGATTGTCAATAGTGAATAGGTATTTCAATGTGCTGACCAGTTGTATGAAAAGCATGGATGAAAACATGTGTCTCTATGGTTGTTAACATAGGAAAGAAGGGAGATCAGGAAGCAACAAAACCCTTTGCTTCATTATTTTTAGGAAAATGTCATTAAAACAGAACCTACAAGCTGTCCTCTTGCAGTTTCTGAAGGTCTGCTGTTTTCATTCTTCATTCTCTGTTAAGTTTCCTTTGCATTTCTCTCTGGCTGAACACAAAACCAGTCTCTTCAGTTTCAGAAGTGTTTACAATGAAGTTAATTTCTCTCCTAGGTCTCAGATGATGGTACAAGGTTAGCATGCCCAGGATGCAAAATGTTTATTGTACTGGGACTTTATAGCCTCTAATGAAAACAATGCAATAAATCATGCAAGTGTCTGTTATATTCAAGATCTATGTCTGAAGGTGTTTTTTCTTTCCTTCTACAGGGAAATCTGCATTCCCCATCAAAAGGTGAAGCTTTGCTTCCATAAGTGAAGTCTCCTTAGTGTGTTCCCACGGGCTTTTGTGAAAGGAAAATTAAATTCACACAAGCCTTACGCCTTCTAACTTAGCCTTCTTTCAACCTTCTTATTTTGTCCATAAATCAAGAAAACACCTGTGACTTCCATTGAAATTCCAAAGACATGTAAACACAGGACTTACTTTTGCCATCCTTATCCATGCACAATTATCACACACCTCAATGAGCATTTTGACCAAGGAAGGACTAAAGAATTCAGGTGGCATTTACATAAATCGAAAACTATTTTTGCCTCCAGATATTGACAAAGCATTGGAATATCACAAATAACCAGTACAATATCCTGCACCAGTTGAATTGGGTGCCCTGGCCATGATCCAGGTTTATAACTGTTATTATTACAGTGCTTGTATACTGTGGATGTATTACATTACCAAGAAAAACATTAATATCGCATTAGCAGTAACCATCAGGGGCTAGTGATTCTTTATATACTGCACTGTTTTACAGCATGGGCTCATTTTCTGTCCCACTGGGTGTTCTGGTCTTTAAATATTTCAATGCTTCAAAGAAATTTTTGTCAACCAAGCACTGAATGCAACATTTATTTTTCTAGCTCTGCATGGCCAGTACAGAAACACAGATTTTAAACATTAAATACAAGATGATCAGAGTTATGGTGTCCCTCATTCCAAAGAAGGACAAACCTTAAGTTCACACTTCATCCAGAAGGTCTTCTTGTGAGAAGAAATCACAGAGGACCAGACCAGGTTCACAGGTCTAGGAGGAGGACACATTACATGTTCTTTCCTCTTCCTATCATAAGGCCATCCCATCCTCTCTTTACTCCAGTGTGTGGGAAGGAAATGTTCTGCAGCTCTAACCCTAGCACAGCTCTCTTGGCTGGAATTCAGTGCATGAGAACCTGTCTCAGCTGATTTGCAGCCTGTGAAGAAGCTCTCATTCCTAATAAGTCTGAAGTAGATGATTCAGACCAAAGGAGTTTGGGGTGAGTCTTGCTGCAGAAAGTATGATATCAACATGAGCCAAATATTAACTCTAAAGGAAAAAACCCTGAACTTGCATGCCTACACACACTGCTACTACCTCTAGCCACTGAATGTGCATCAACTTACCAGTCCCACATCTAACATGAAAGGCTATCCAAAGAATTCCTTGTTAAAACTACTGGTAAAAAAATGGTGTAAATAGTGTTGTCCTTAGAGCAATGCTTCCAAAAGAGGCTGCATGCCCATTCCTTTGTTATTGCCATACAGCCACTGAGTTAACACCCCCTGCTCCAGAACATGCTTTCCTCAGTCCACCCGTGACTGATGATATTCATATCATGTACAAGTTCCTTCACGTAAAGCACTTAGTACATGTTTCTCTTCAAAAACCAAATTCCTCTCTTTTCAAAGGGAATCCTCCCCAAATTAGGAACATTCCTATATCTGTATCAACTCAATATCTGTTGGCACTACTCTACTTGCTTGCATGTGCCAGCAAATACAAGCTTGACAACAAGCCCAAGGTTTATTTGGCAAATCCCAAATGGCATAGATAGTTTCATTGTGGGTCACATTACTACCCAATTGAACGAAACCAAGAAAGGGGAGCCAAACCTCAAGCTTTATGGGCCCATTTAAACACTCATCCTGTGGGCATCCCAAATCACCTCAATGGCCAAGCAGACAGGACAAGATGAGACAGGTATGAGGCACTGGCATGTTTCCATACTGCCCCCGTGCTGGTCAGTACAGTCCTGCCTCAGCAGGAGAGAAGGGAGTCTATCCTTGTCTCCTCAAACAGACGAAGGTTACAGAAACTGATTCATTCAACATTTGCACGTGACAGCATCACATTTACAGCAAAGCTGGACTGGGTCCAGCAAAAACTTGAAGGCACATCACAGAAGAAATGGGCTTCTAAACCTGAGTCACTTTCCTCGGCTTATCCTAACACGTCTGAACTGTGCATTGTTTCCTACCATGCTTAATCTAAAAACTTGCATTGATTACAGTCCTCAGGACTTGCTGAGCATTTGGAAATGGAGTGCTGTCATTTTACCTGTGCTGCCTAGCACCATACTCTGTCATGACACCTTCTTAATAATGGGGGAAGAGAGGAAGAAACAGAGCATAGCTTCTGCTGCATAATTCGCCCCATCTCCAAGCCTCAACTGATTTATTGCATTGAGGCTTTGACAATGAAAGTCAAAAGAGGAAATTGGTTTTTAATGAAGAAAATCATCTACAAAGTCTAGACACTTTGAGAAAAACCTTCGATAACTGTTGTTGGAAGATTAGAGAAGCAGCCTGAATGTGATGAAATGTAACAGTCATTTTAAAAGGAAAAAAAAAAAGAGGGAAAGATTCACTGTAAGACTGGAGAGTATTTTTTTCAGGAATGCAGCTTCCAACCCCTTCCCTTCTACAGGAAAGTTGCAGAGAGAAATAACCTATAAAAATAGCCTCAAAATTTTATGTGAAAATACGGTCTTATCAAAGTCTAGTTCTCCAATAATACTGCCTAATTAAAAAAAATTGAAAATCATTCTTGGGATCATTTGAGTTTTTAGCTGCTTATCAAGAAGGTTAATTGTCTTTGCCTTATCAGAACAAACTGACTGTGTTTTTAATTAATTAACTCGTCTTGTCTTCCAAAGGAGCTTGATCCTGCATATTCTCAATCATACCACAAGTTCTTAATCCCTTAACTAACCCCATTGAAGTCAATGGAAGCTTTAAAAATGGCACAACTTAGGCTCGGGGCTTTAAAATAAATGTACATGCCTAGGTTAAACAAATCCATGAACGCTTGCATGGTCGCCGGCTTACTGAGGGAGCAGCTTTTGGTAAGTCCCTAAGTGAAAGAATCTGGATAGCATTAATACATATTTGCATGCAATTGTGAAATTCGAGGCATTTTCCACTCCACAGTTTTCCAAGAGACAGACCTGGTTACAGTGCACTGGGAAAAAAAAAAAAAGAAATATCTGCTCTCAGCCCTCAAAATGGCAAACTCTCTCCTCACTTATGACAAACCTTCCCTTTCAACTCGGGCAGGCAGCCCTGGCCGATGGCCCCGCACCGGGCTCTCCCTGCCCAGGGACCATCTTGAATGCCCGCACCTCCTCCCAGTCCGGAGCCGCCACCGCCCCCGCCGCTCGCCGGACGCCCCGAGCCCCCCGCCCCGGGCCGGGCGCTGCCCCGCTCGC
>VYZT01049431.1:97541-112028 GCA_013400735.1 Pomatostomus ruficeps
GGCGCCGCGGCGAGAGCTGCGGGCCCCGGGAACGCTCGGCCTGTCAGCGGCGGACGGCGCCTTCCGCCGGCCTCCTGCCCCGCTCGGGCCGGCTGCCGCCGTGCTCGACCCCTCGCCGGCGCGCCCCGGGCCATGAGACGCCCGGAATGCTTAGAGACCGCTCACAAATTCGCGGCAGCCACTCGCCGGGGCGGCGGGAGGCACCCTCATATCCCGCCCGGGGTGGGTCGACGCGAAGCTCCGGAGCCTTCGCTCGCCGGCCTCATCCCGGGTCGCGCTTCACGCTTCCCTACAAAGATTTCTGTTAGCAGACTGCTTAGTATTATGTGGTCAAACTGATTAACAGTTCCGTGGAAGCAGCGAGAGAAACTTTGACAGGTCTTAAACTCTTTGAGATATTTAATTAACATCAAGTTTTCATTCAGAGATTAATCAACTTTGTTCTTTCCCCCCTACCAATCTATCAGTAAATGGAAAATAGTCAGATCTTTTCAATTTAAAAGGCAGATTTTTTTCTTTCTGACATTGGCATTTACTTGCTGTAATGCCTCATTAAGTACAGCACCTTCAGGCTCTGCAGC
This sequence comes from Pomatostomus ruficeps, assembly GCA_013400735.1. Lineage (NCBI taxonomy): Eukaryota > Metazoa > Chordata > Aves > Passeriformes > Timaliidae > Pomatostomus > Pomatostomus ruficeps. The sequence continues at coordinate 98,123 of VYZT01049431.1, forward strand.
TCAAGGCATACTGGAGACATGAATATGTTTCTGCATGTTCACGTGCTTGAGGAAAAGCTATTTCTCACAGCACGAGCACATAAAGTACGGCAAACACGATGGCCTGTGTCACCCAGGCTTTCTAAACACTACCACTGCTCCCACAGAAATCCAGTAGTGCCCAGTTTGCTCTCTTCTGGGTAAGGCTTGGGCCAGGACCACAGCACAGCCTGGAACCACAGCCAGCTCCAGCACAGCCATGCACATGGTCTGATTCAGCCACACAGTTGTGACCAAATGCTGTGACACACACGCTGCCTGAAAAGTTTGATCTCCCTGCCACCAGCCTCCTGCCTCCCACAGCATCTTTATGTGAAGGGTGTGAGAGTCGAGGGGTGAAGGCAGGTGACCATTTCATTGCAGCAGGAGCTACAGATCAACTCCCTGAGCATCCTGGTGCCAGCAGACCCTCACATAGCCTGGCACCAGGGGAACTCCTAGAGCCCCCATGGGCCAGCCCAGCTGCCAGGCAGGAATTAGCTGTGCCACTGAAGCCTCCTTTAAACTGGTGATTATCTGTATGTTGGGCATCCCTGCATTTGCTGCCAAAGAGAGGCAGGTTAGGAGAAAAAAACCCCAAGTGCCTGAAGCTGCAAAAAGGCCACTAATTCTTTCTGAAATGCTGGGGTTTAAAAGATCCCACAGAAACATTTATTTGCATCTTTACACATCTAAGTATCTCTAACAACCATCCATACAAAGACCCCAGCTTACTAATTCCTGCTAGCTTCACCAGCACAGGCCAAACTTGAAGAGATTCTAAACTCTGGCAAAATTGTAAGTGTAACCTTTGACACTGAACTTATGCAACTGCTAACAACCAAGAGTGAGGTTTGGAAAACTGAGATGCTGAACACTGTTTCATTATCCCTCAAAGCCACTGTGCCTGAGGAATAAGTGCACGCTGTATCTTAGCTTCTGCCGGGCTCTGCAGGAATATCTATGACTTAGGAGACACCTGGCAGCTGACATACATTACAGAAATTTTGAGGCCTTTAAAGGAAAAAGGTTTTAAACTGAATCAGCAAGTACACAGAAGTGGGAACAATGTGACACAAGAACAAGAAACTAAAAACTTTTTTCTGGAACTCCAGGAAGTGTGGGCTGGCTGCACTTTACATTGCTTTGTGTGGTCCAGTCTCTGATTATCTAATCTTTTCAGTGTTATGCTTCATCCTACAAGTTTCATGTCAAAAGTACTATTTAATCTGGGTTGGGGTTTACATCTACCCTGTAACATTGCAAATGACTAAAATGCTATCGCAAATTGTGGTGGGTTGACCTTGGCTGGATGCCAGGTGCCCACCAAGCCACTCTATCACTTCCCTCCTCAGCAAAATAAGATGGAAAAAAACCCTTTGTAGATCAAGAAAAGGCAGTTTACTAAAGAAAAAAATAGTGTGCTAACAAGCAAGGGAAAAAAACAAAGATTTTATTTACTTCCCATCAGCGAGTGATGTCTTGCCATTTCCCAGGAAGCAGGGCTTCAGCATACACAGTGGTTGCTCCAGAGGGTAAACACTGTAAACAATAAATGTCCCCCCTCCCTTTCCTTAGCTTCTGTATCTGAGCAGGTATCAGGTGGTATGGAATATCCCCTTGGTCAGTGGGTCAGCTGTCCTGGCTATGTCCCCTTCCAAGATTTTGCCCCGCCCCACCCTCCTGGTGAGGGGAAGATGTGGGAGTGACAGCGCTGATGCGGTGCCACCACCACTCAGCAGCAGGCAAAACACTGGTGTCTTATGGGCACCTCTACAGCTGCCAATGCTCCACACAGCTCTGAGGGCTGCTGTGGGGAAAATGGACTCTATCTCTGCTAGACCCAATAACAAACAGAAGATTTCTCCTGTATCTTCTACCTCCTTTAGCCTTTCTCCCCCCTGCAAAATATGATTCCTGCTGGCAGTATGAATTTTTCACCACTAGAGCAGAGAGACACTGTGGTACTGTTTTACTGTCCTTATTTTGAATTCTATACTAATTTTCTCACCATCACTGGTAAATTTTGCAAATGATAGAAAGCTGGAGGCAAAGCCCCACTTGAGGCAGGACACATACGCTGTCTGACTTCATTATTAGTGGGTTACCTCTCTCCAGCTATCATCTTTTTGGAAGCTGAAAACTGGAATTGCTTAATTTGCATGCTTGCTAAAGCCTACTGGACAGAACTTAATACCTACCACTTCCATTTAAGGCTAATATAAAAGGTGATAACTGGCTACAGAGGGCATTCAGCTGTCTTGCATTATGCTGCTCTTTCAGCCTGTTCTTTCCTGAACAAGGCCCTAGGTCAGCACTTGCAGTATCAACCACCCCAGTAAGTGACCATCCCTTGGCTGCAGAGCCTTAAGCTCCTGTTCCATGGTCACATTGAGCAGCTACTGCTGCAGAAGGGACAGATTTGTTTTCATCTAAAATGTGCATATTTGTCACCCCACTGAATTGAAAACCAGTCTGAAAAGGGCAGCTAAGACATCTCCCTTTCTGGCAGCCTGTACTTACATCAACCCATTTACTAATGTGGCTATCAACTTCCAGTATTCATACATACTAACACCTTGAAAACATTAGTTCCAGGAATTAATTTATGGGAAGGTCGTTTAACCCCATAGCATCTATGAAATAAAAACCCTGGAACTGGACAGAGCTCACTTCTTTCATTTTGGCACATGGTTCACTCTTGAGAGGTACTTACTCTTGGTAACTTACTTTAAAAACTTTCCCTTTGTCAGCCACCGAGTCTCTTGGCAATCTGTTCCAAGGTCTAACAAACCTTGTGAGAAAGCTTTTCCTAAAATGCCACTAAGTCATCTGGTCTTTGAAGCCAGTAAAAACTCTTCCTTCTGCAGTCACAAAAATCACCAATCCTTTTGCAAGTTTTCAAATGCATGAAAAGTTGTTGTAATGCTCATCTGTCAGCTCTTGCTGCCTCGCAGTCTGGACAAACCCAGTTCCTCCAAAGTTGCACAAGGCTTCTGCCGTTAAGACTCTCCCAGTACTTTGGGACTTGACATTTCACTGTCACAACACCAAATCGGTAAAGGAACAGGGTAGTTTAGGGACATCTCATATGCTCAGAATTTAGCTAATTTATATTGAAAAGGACTAGTTTTATTTAAAGTCTTTTTGATTTCTTCTCTGTTTTGCACACTTCCTTTTGCTCTTTGCAAAAAATAAACTGTCAAAAACAAGAATCATGTCATATATATTATAACAAACTACCACCAACTCTGAAAATAAAAAAAGAGCAGTGGGTCTTTAAATTTAGTTCAATTTGTATACTGCCATATGGCTTTTGATAAACTGTCAAAATAAAAAACATTAATTGATACAATAACAAATTACAGAAGGTAATACACAAATTACACTGCCATACAGACAATACAATAACAAAAAAAAAGAAATTCTGAATTCCAACTAAGACGGAGAAACAATTCTAACTTTATTTATTTATTTTTACATTCAAATCAATAAAGCAGTCATGATTCTACAAATTCTTACCCCCAAAGGAATGCAGGCTAAGGCCTCCCATTAAATAATAACATCCATGAATATTTAGTTGCTTGTGATTAACCTTATTTGTTATCTTGTGGGAAGAGCAATGGGAAATAAAAGTCCTTAAAACTAAGGCACGTCAGTAATTTAACAAGCACGTGTCTAACCAAAAGAAAGAATTTGAAAAGATATCTGTGCATCTTACTGAAACTCTTCAATTTATTTCTAAGCTATCTCAAGACACTGCTAAAGTTCAGCCTGAGGTTCCTGAAGGTCCCATTATTTCTGGGCTCTGAAATAAAAGAAACTCAAAGAAATACCCAGTTGCACAGCAGACTGTAGACCTAGGAACCGAGGTATGTTAGTATTCCCAAACAGCCATAACAAATCTGTCAAAAAATAAATACGTACCCTTTTCTAGTTTTGGAATGACTGAATTTCCTCCAGACTTTTTATGGGTAACAAATATGGAAAAATAACTAAAAAAAAATGTTTTGAAAAGAAGAAAAAAAAATCTCAAAATAAAACTGATGAGGGAGTACACAGCCAGTTTTTATTTATACATCTAACATTTGGAGTGTGGGCTAACAAGGAGGAACTGTTCCTTTTTAAAGAACACCTCAAAAGGCCATAGAAAATTTTTCCCCATTTGGACAGCATGTCCATCTCCATTTATTTCAACAGCAGGAAACATCCTGGATTTCCAGATTCAGGGAGGAAAAAAAAATAACCCCCCAGAACCCAAAACAAAAAAGGGTCCCCACACATCCTGACTGGGACAGCTACTATCACCCTTCCCCTCACTGCAGCTGTGTCTCCTCAATCCTCCTGGCTCAGCCCTGTCCTGACATGGACACAGTCTCTCCCAGTCTTAGAGCAGTGTTTTCACTCAGAGAAGGGAGAGAAAATAACCACAGTTTCTTTGGTTCCAGGTCTGGTGGGATTTTTTTTTATTAACACTTCTATTGTATATTTCACTGGCCTCATTTTTCCTGTGTCTGGGTCAATATAAAACAAGGCAAAATTAAACAGTTCAGGTGCAGTTTGCTTGAATCTAACAGAATGCTGGGCCCTGCTAAGTAATGGTAACAAATTATTTTATTTGCATGCCCTCTCCACAATAAGCCTAGGAACCCATAGTTCTGGATGATTGTTTTTTGTTAAGTAGCAAGGAGCTCTACAGGCTGAATTACTATATTGTTGCTAATTACATCTTTATCTCTCAACTGTTGTCTAGTAGTCTCCAATACAATAATATTTTAAAAAGTCACTTTTAATCCTACATTTTTATTATATGCTGTCCAAAGAATAAAACTGAAAATTAGCTGGTTTAGGCCTAGATTCTGAAAAATAACTCCTAGTTAGGAATATGCTTGTGCGAGCCAGCAGGTCCTCTTTTTTTTTTTTTCTTTGTATTCCACTATACAGCAGTTTCCAAGAATGTAATAATACAAAGAATTCCCAAATAACACTGAGTCATATGCCCCAAATTATAACCTAAACTCCCCAGTAAATGTAAAAAGCCCAACAATCTTAAAAGCCTTGCTGCTTGTTCTCTGGACAGAAGCATTTTACCTGTGAGGCTGAGAGTGGTAAAAGCACTACTAGTGCCTCTTTCCAAACAGCCTCTCCAAGAAACATACCTCCATGAGTACCCAGTATAAAACTAACCTCAGCACAGTGAATCAGTTTCTTGCACAGGGCTTCTGTTTTATAGGTTTTGCCTTACATGTGCTCAGAATTTCTGCTTTGAAGTCACATATTCCATGAAGTTTCTTACCTTAACACTTTACCATACCATTTCCTTGTACTTTTTCAGTTATAGAAGGTTTATCAACAGCCAAAAATCAACCTCTCCTCCAAACAAACCCCCTGGAATAGAGAAGAAAAAAAGCAAAATAAACTCCTCTCACTTAATTTCATAGTTTTACTGAACCTAACATTTCATCACATATTTCCCACTTACTGATGTTCCTGTCAACAGGCCGCATTACTCGCAGTATTTGCTTTCTGTGTAGACAAAACTTAGTTTCATTCTTTGACAGTGGGAGGGATAAGCAGAAGTAGACAAACAACTCAGGAGCATAAGTTTGGGAAAGAGGAAGGGAGGGAGGAAGGCTGGTTTTGTAACTAGCTTAGTACCACAATTTTCTCATTTAAAATTTAAATAAAGTGATAGCAAACTTTCTTATTCTAACTGATGTCTTCTTCAGAAACTGCACTGACAAAAAAATACTCACTTATTTTCTAAATCTGATCATAACCTAAAAGCAGTTTTTTCCACGGTCTTTATCAGCACTGGACTCATATTCATACTCAGTAACTAATATCACATGAGCTATTGATTTTTATAAACACTTGGATACTTGCTGTGAGGGGGTTATGCCTTTTCTAATTTTTGTTAGTTTTTTTACAATAGAAGTAAAATAGGATTCTTTTTTGTGCTTACATTGATTGTTGTGAAGCAAAGACTGCTACCAGTTAATTAATACAAAAACTTCTGTGTAAAGTCACCCAGTAGAGAGAAATATCAGGCCATTCTTTTAGAATATCAAGACCTATCTGCAGCTACCTAACCAAAATACAGCATGTGGCACATGGGAAGGTGAAGTTAGGGAATGAGTGGATGGGCTGGGAACACGCTTGTTAGAAGTGTATGTTTACACATGAAACATCAGCAGAAGCATTATCTATCGAAAGTGCCCTTGCCACTTCTGCAGAATCCATAGGGAGAGATCTCTGGCAGTGGGCTCAGAGTATAACTCTGAAACCTGGGTCATCTCTTTGGTTTTTCAGAACGATACATGTCCAACACAAATGGACCTCATAGCAGGCTCCCAGACTATAATATATTAGAAATTATAATTAGTTTAATTTAACTGAGGATAAAAGCCACCTTCACTAAAAGGGATATAATTTAGATGGAAGATAGTGTACTATATAAGAGAAAGTAAAAACATCATCTCCAGCATAAGAGAATTTAAAGCACTGGCTGAGAGTGACGTTGAGTGGGTATTTTTCTAAAAACTGTGTGGAAACCAACAATAGCAAGGTCCTAGTGGTATCCAACATTTTCACCTTGAAGTTGTGTAGGCATGAGCTTTTGTTTTTCCTCTCAGTTTAACAAACACTCCAGCAGAAATTCTGTGAACTGTTCAATCTTCCCAAGGAGAATTTTCCTACTGTAGACTGACCCTTTATGTACTCATCCATATCTTAAACCACAAAATCGCAGATTTCAGTTTTATATTTATGCAGTTTTATCTGCCTCAGAAAGAAGAAGAGAGAACATAATTCCTGGAAACATTATATAATAGAACCTGAAGAGCCAGATACAGCTATATTGATTTGTTTGTTGTTGAACTGCTGGGTTTTTTTAACAGGATATTTTTAAGAGAACCATTTGTACTCCTAGAAAATTCCAGTGACATGGTATTATAATAACAATTTTCATGTGGAAAAATAAATCTTACTTATATGAGAAAAAAATTAATAATGACTATATTTTTGTTGCTTGCAACTCTTACATAATATTCTCAAAATGGAGCCTCTTGCTCATCTTTCCTGAACTGTATATCTGTGGATCATTACATGAGCCTAACAGTAGTTACAGCAGGAAAAGATATGACACCTGAATAGCAGTAATATTTTGATATCTACACAGTCCAGCCACACTGACCTTCAAAATACAGCACAGCTCTGTAACACAGGGACTTTCAAGAAACAGTGTATACTTTTCTATAGAAACAATGAGATAGAAAACAGAAATGCAAACTCTTGTAATACCTCAGAGATCTTCTTTAGGTCATAGAGAGTCAATGTTATTTTTCACTTCATACCTGTCCCCTTCCCCCCACCCTTAAAATACAGGAAGCCAGGTAGGATAAGCTATGGAGGACAAAATTTTGCAGAAGGTGCCAGTATGCTACAGCATAAAATGTTCTAACAGTCCAAGACCTAAGACATACAGCAAAAAAAGCTGCCACTACTAGTTACTACACCACTCTTTACACCTTTTTCTCCACATGCAAAAATACATCATCTTCCTCAAGTAAAGTTCTTAACATCACTACTTTTGGTTCTTTCAGATCCCCCAAGATTCCTTCTGCAATAACACTGTATCTTAAATGGATGGGCAGGAGAGGGTTACAGTAATTTTACATAATTTGTCCCTGTTAACATATTTCTGATGTTTCCTTTACTCCCCCTTGGTTTTCCTAGTGTCAGTTACATACTCTGGCTGGATCCCAAACAAACTGTAAGCTGTTTGGGGAAAGTTACCTCTTTTTCAGGATTAGGCACACAACACAGTAATATAGCAGAGCATGTTCTTTTTTATTCTAGTATGTTTTACAGAACATTTTTCTCAACGAAGTGAGTGCTTGGTACTACTAACTGCAAGGAGAAAATCTTGCACAGTATGTTCCTTTTGTGATGTTGCTTCACAGAAGGAAAAGGAGGAGAGAACCATAGGAGGGAGGATAAACATCATTAACTCACAGCAAATGGTCACCTCTTCAAGTTAGCACAGCGACAGACAACCTGACAAGAAAGAGTAAAGCATAAGTTTAGCACAGTTTCCCCAAGTGCATGGAATCAAGGTGTGGATGCTGAAAATTCAATGGTAACAGTTTCTTCTGCTTCTTGCAGCATTCATGAGAAATTCTGCTTTCCCATGTATTCTAAAAAAAACAATGATATAGTTCTTGTAAATAGTACATGAACACCTGTTCCCAAGGTGTTTTGAATTCACTACACAGTGTGTTTGGGAACTGGGCGTGACAAGATTTCCTCCAATGAGCTGTGGGTTTTTAGCACGATATTTATATGTGTGAAGTTTTTGAATAAAGCTCTCTCTCTTGCTTCTTGAACTGTCTGTTGTTTCGTCTGTGCTGGCTCCATGTCATGTACAACAGCGACATCAAGGCACTTGTTTTGCTTTGCATTTAAAAAAAACAAACACTCCCCAACCCCCCAAATCACAACAAACAAATGCACAAAAAATGTAAATACCATGCAGAACAACATGATAAGTTGACCTGCATGGTATTTACATTTTTCATAAGAAGTCCAACAGCTTTAAGTGTCAATTAGGTGACCTCTGCTTTCTGCTGAACAGTCCTATGAAAGCTGGTTTAGGTAACTGTATGCAAAAGTGAAACAGGACAAAGGAAAAGCACAGCAGCTTAGCAAAACAATTACGATGTCTTTTTTTCCCCTCTATGACAAACAACCGGCCCTAAACCCAAATTATTTGTAAAGAGATGCTACCATTTCAGCCAAGTACACAAGATCTTCATACGTAGTCTGAGAATCTTCACTGACAATATTGAATGTCAATGTTCTGATTCTAAGACATACTGCCAGCTGTTACAAAAATTTACTTTAAAGAGGGTATGCAGAAATATAAGTGGTTAAATGATGTCTGTAAACTGATTTTCTAAAACGACCAATTGCCCTGAGTTGCCTATGAAACACAAGACTAAGTCAGCTACACTCAGACTTTTCCCACAGTGTGTCATGATAATCAACTGGACACAGAACCTCTTTACTCTTTGCAAACAGTACAGCTTACCAGATATTTAGATTAACTGAGGAGAAATGAAACAATGATACTGAAAGGGCTGAGCAGGAACACCTGTCCCTCCTGTCAAGAAAACGAGAAAAAAATGTCATTTAAAGGAAAAAGATAGAATCATATAGTATCAGTAAAATTCACCTGTGGAAAGTCACTGAAACAAGTCTACAAATATGTAAAGATGGAACAAGAGTTTTCATAATACATCCATATGAATCCTAATTCTTTTTAAAGATACCAAGCTTTACACTTCAGAGTTTCAGCAAATCTTTAGAATACCATGAATAGGCTTCTTGCCAACACAGAATGGAGATTATGGCACCAGCCCCAAAATGAGTTCCTCTGTAGAACTGTCAGGATCAAAGATGGATGTTAGCACTAATCCATTAGGCTCGTTCCTGAATAAGCCTTCCTACAGTGCAACAAATAATTTATTTCAAAATACTATTTTTAACAGAGTGCCAAGCCCTAACATTCCCCACTCCATTCAATGTATCTACCACTAACACTGTACAACGCAGTCTGAGTCTCAAATTTTGGCAAAGGTTTCAGAAGGGCATGATTTGATCAGCTGGTGACAGGTATTTAAATAGGAAAAAGGTGTCTACAACTGCCAAAGTCCTTAGACTTCTCAAAGGAACTACAACGTGACTCTCTCCATCTCCCAAGAAAAAGTTACCAACTGTCCTGATGCAGAAGAATTCCACTCGGATCTGGAAAGCAGGTAACACTTGAAACCTGTAACTGGAAGAGAGCACTGCAAAAATAAGGAAAACAATGAAAAGAAAAATCTCAGTTGGGAATATTAACAGTAGAAAGGCAGTTAGCAAATGCTTTGTTGTTGCATTTTAATGGCCAGTTATAGAACAAATTTTTACTGATTTCTGCCTTAAAACATTAAGACTAGAATTCAAAAATACTAGTAAGTGCGAGCTTGAGACTGAAGGCCTGATCTTCTAGAGCTGTAGAAAACCCACCATCTTCCACTGGTTCCACTAAAATGTAAAGTCTTTGGAAAATTCAAGAATGTTGAATGAAACACAGCAACAACCACCAGCCTAAAAGAACTAATAAATCTCACCCTGTCCACTCTAAGCCTCCCACTTACCACCCAGCAGGCCTAGTTGTGTTTAATATAAAAGAAATACAGTACTTGACAGATGACACCTATATATTTTCTGCAGAGGCGTGAACAGACTCCAAGCAGTGTAATTTATCTGAAATTACCTTGATCCCAGGCATGCTTTTCTTAATGTGTTTATGACGACAAAGAGCTTACTTTTTTTATGGAACAATTATAAACCTGCACATTTAAAGCACAAGTTTCCAGGCTGGATATTGCCAAAAGGTTTCACGGTCATCCTATTTTCCTTAGGTTTCACACAACACACATAATGTATCTATAATTTTTCTGAAGAAGCATCACAAATCTGTTTGACCTGTTTCTAAAAATATTTTAAGACACAGATTTTAAATGGTGTAAAGTAACATTCCCAAGACAGGAAGCTGTCAAAATGCTCTTTCCAAAAAAACTGAAAGCATGAAACTATCACCATAAGATAAAAAGGCCAAACATGTGATCTGCAATACTTTCCCTAACCTAGAATTTAATGAGTTTAATTTAATTTCATAGGTGAGATGGGCATAACATGCAAGAGGTGCTGAAGAGCAGCCAAAGAGCAATGAAGCTGGTGAAGGGTCTGGAGCACAAGTTTTATGAGGAGCAGCTGAGTGGGCTGGGGTTGTTTAGCCTGGAAAGAAGGAGGCTGAGGGGAATATTCATTGCTGTCTACAACTACCTGAAAGGAGGCTGTAGTGAGGTGGGGATTGGTCTCTTCTCATAGGTAATGATAGGATGAGAGGAAACAGCCTCAAGATGCACCTAGAGAGGTTTAGATTGGATATTTGGAAAACTTTCTTCACAGAAACAATTGTCAAGCATTGGAACAGGCTGCACAGGGAAGTAGGGGAGTCACCATCACTGAAGGTATTTAAAAGAAGCGTGGATGTGGAACTTAAGGATGGAGTTTAGTGATGGACTTGGCACCGCTGGGTTAATGGCTGGACTTGATTTTAAAGGTCATTTCCAACCTAAATGATTCTATAATAATATAGGCATGTTAAACCACCTAGTTTTAAGAATTTAGTTTCTTCTGAAGAGTCTTTACTTTCCCCTAGCTCACCACTCAACAGTTAATACTGTCACTAACTTTCACTGTAAGGTAATAATATGCAGGAATCCAAACAGAGTCTGATTTTCAGCAATGAATTCCAAGAACCTACACTAATAAAGATGATTGCAAGAGGCGTCAAACCTGTGTGGAGCAACCTCAGAAGCCATGTAGGTTTTAAGCTGAGTTAATGAATGGATAGGGAAAGCTGTTTCCTTTTAAGATTCTGTTTCTACTAAGGCCTTTTAGCAATTTCATTAAAAGAGAAGAAGCAACTGCTTCACTGTCCTTGTTTGCAACTTGTCCATTCCTTAATTCCCTCCCTCTCTGTTGCAATTCACTTTGTACTCCAAGGATCCCTCCCCTCCTGCCCATACACAAACTCTCCCCCCAAAACTATGACTTGGGAAATAAGTTTTAAGAAGAAAGGCATAATCTTCAAGAATGAAAAACTGGTAGGCTCATAAAGAGAATCTTTAGACTGGCCCAAGTTGCACCTTCTGAATGCACTGGTTACTTTGCTGCCCTCTAGGGATTATGTTTGGAAACAAAAATTGTGAATAAGGATACGCAGAAGGAACGATACAACATAAAGTAAAGAGAGGTTGTGGATGCCCCATCCCTGGAAGTGTTCAAGGCCAGGCCGGATGGGGCTCTGAGAAACTGATCTAGTAAGTGGCATCCTTGCCCTTGGCAGGGGGTTGGAACTAGATGATCTTTAAGATCCCTTCCAACCCACACTATGCTATGATTCTATATGCTGATATTTATCTCAGCTAATTTCTTACGCATAGTTTCCATCATAAATGCAGGACCAAACTCACAAACAACTGTCTGATTATCATGTCACATCTAATCCAGAAGAACCCACTGAATGTGACAGAGGAACTATGGAGAAGGGGTTAAAAAACAAACAAGCAAACAGATTAAAACAGAAGACAAGAGAAGGATAAAATAATCCAAGAGAACAAATAGTCCAAAGCAAGCCAAATTCCAGACTGGATGGAGAAAAAAAAACTCACTAGATGCATCTGCCAATATCTAAGTGCTTGACTAAGTAAACATATGCCCTTTCATTGTAACCTCCAAAATGCAGTTTCATCAGCAGCCATGCAAGTAACAGAAACATAAAAGGTCAAGCTCTTTAGATGATTCTCCTCCCAACCATGCTACAAGGAATCTTTCTTCCTTTCAGGGGGTTACTTCCACAACGCTTGTAAGAACTTAGCATTCCTGAAAGCTGTAATAACTTACTAAAGCTTCCAGTAGCTTTTATCAGTAGTTAAGAACTGTCAGACAAGTGCTGTCATAGTGCTGCATGTATGCCCAAACTTCAAATCCACAGCAAATAAAGCTAAAAAGCCTCAAATAGTCAGCCTCAAGAGAATTAAAACAATAAATCCCAATTTTCCTGCAAGTTTTCTTACTGATTTTGTGCCTTAGAAGTACAAATGTTGGTTCAAGATTTGCCTGTGGCTCTGGCCTTTGTGAGTGGTTTCTTACATGAATTCTTTTGTGTACATTAAACTGTGAGACTGCAAATCCTCAATTGCTGAGGCACTTGCAGGCAGGCAACCACCGTTGCTCCTACTGTCTCCTTGCTAATCTTTCTCTCCAACTCCTGAAGAACAGCAAGCAGAAAGAAGTCACAGCTTGTTTACTCCCATCTTTGATAGTCATCTGCCAAAAGGTGTCACAAAAACAGTTCTTTAAAGATCACAATATTCCCAAAGCAGGACAAATCTCGACAATATTTTCCTGACATATTCTAGGAAGCACACATAAACCAAAGGTTTTTCAAAAGTATATAATTTGACCATAACGGGCTGCTTTCAAGGCAAGTATCAAGAAACAGCAAACATGGCAAACCACATGATGTTACAATCCTACTATAAGACACTATGAACACTTAGTAGCCAAAAGTAGGGACACAAGTAGTCATTTCTCCTTTATCTCACCGTAAGGAAGCAGCTGCACTGTTCCTGCTAGCACTCTTCAATCAATCAATCAACCAACTTGGGGCAGACAGCTGCCAGAGCAGAGTTTGGGAAGAATTGCTGAGATGTGACAAAGGGTAATGGATCGTGTCAGACACTCTTAGTTGGAACACGAGACTTTATTTCGATATAGAGCAATTTAAATTTTTTGCCTACATCTGGAAATCTGACAGGCAATTTATCACTGCATCATTAAAAATATCTTTAACATATACTGAAACATAGCCACAACAACATTAAATGTATTTGCATTGAAACAAAACAGACTAATAAAGCATCTCCAGATTAAGGAGCAAGCCTATTGCCACATTGTAACTCAGCCTCGGTCTGGAGCCCATCTCAGCCTTTTTTTACCTCATTAAACGTGAATATTTTGCTATAAACCGGATAGTAACACCGCAGCACCTGGTAACGCACGGAAATTGCGCTAAACAGGTAAATAAATAGATCACTTCTTGAATTTAGGAAGAAAAACCAGCACGGTGTGATTTCATCGACGTGAAAGCATCGGCTTTCGACGCCGAGGCCCAGGCCCTAAGTGGCCGCCCCCGGGTCCGCTCTGCCGCGCCGCGCCGGGCCGTGCCCCCCGCCCGCGCCTCCTGTCCCCGCTCGGCCCTTGCGCGGCC
>VYZT01049431.1:112771-197835 GCA_013400735.1 Pomatostomus ruficeps
GGGCTCCGCCAGCCCGCCCGCCGGACGGCGGGAGCCTGGGACGGCGCCCGGGGACACTCCAGCCCTTAATTTCTCTTCCCCCCTTTGCCTTGCAGATGTAGGAATGAGGGTCGGAGCGGAATACCAGGCGCGCATTCCTGACTTCGAACCCGGTAAATCGCTTTTCGGCTGTAACCTGACATCTCCCGAGGCAGGAGGGGTGGGCTCGCTGCCGGGCGAGCTCGCTCGGCGCTCTCCGGCGGCGGCGGCCGCGGGGCTGTATTTATGTTGCTTTTGAGCCTTTGTGTCGGCGATCCGGCGCCGGCGGCGGGAGGCTTGGCCGGGGCAGCATCTGCGCTCCGGGGGCGGGGGGCGTCGCGCTGGGGGATTCTCACTTCATTATCGCCGCATTATGTGTATCCGGTGGGAGGCGGTGAAGCAGAAAAAGGTTGGATTTTTTTTTTTCCCCCCCGTCCTTAAACCTATAACCATAAAAAATATTTGACGAGGAGTGATGGATGTTGTCGGGCAAGGGTGGGAAGTGATGCGCCGTGCCGGAAGCGGAGCAGACCTGGCTGCGTGCTGGAGGCGCTGGGTGGAAGATGCGCTCGGTGGGAAACTACTGCTCCTGGTTTTGTGTGCTGTAGTAGCCTCGCTGGCCCCGCCGTGGCAGGCTGAGCTGCTCTCCTCTGCCTTCCTTGCCCCCCCCAGCCCCGCCCCGAGGACTATGGGTACGCTCGCATAGCCTGGTACTCATCTTCAGCAAGTTAATTGCTAGAATGCTGCCATGCCGTACTACACGGAGCAGGGAGACCACAGGAGCGTCCCTCAGTTTTGCTGTAGTGGTTAGATGAAGCCTACTTTCCTGCTCTCCAGGCAGGCTCCATGGGTGTCAGATGATTTCTTACCGGAAGAGGATTGCTCGCACAGTGCCTCCCAAGGCTGGAGCGAGCCCCTCTGCATGGGCGCAAGTCCCCACAGGCCAAAGAAAAGGCCGGGGCAAGGAAAGCGCGGGGGTGGGATTAAATGGATGCGTGATCTTGGCTTAAGGGAATGCCTTTCCCGTAGGAAGGAGCACGTAGTCTAGGTCTCTTTGTTAGTAAAGCTAATTGTTTACACCTTTTATTTTTACATTGCCTACGTAAAAATATGCACAGATAAACATGATGGTTTCTAACCTGCAACCTGGGCTTGTTTTTCCTAAAGGGCACTTAAATTAGAAAAACACCTAGTGTTTGTTTTTCTTTTGATTAAAAGAACTCTTCAGCCCTTGTAGGACAATTGAGGTTCTGTGGTTTCAATTTTGTAAACTGTATATGCAACAGTATTATTACATTAGTAACTACAGAACTAATTTTATGCTCCCCTATAACCAGACTTTTTAGGGCTCCTAAGTGTTTGTGGATGGTGGCATTCAATTAGTGCCTCTTTCCCCAATACCTGAGATTAGTATATACTCACTGTATCAGTTTCCTTAATAATGGAATTTTTTTTAATAACTCCTGAGTTAGAGGCATAATGTATAGTATTATCCTTTTTGATATGTGTATTTTGATTATTAGGGCAAGAAGGTAGTAATTTATTTTGGAACACCTAAGTCTTACAAAATAAAATAAATTAAGAAGTCCATCAACTGTAAAAGTACAGCACTTACCAAGTTAACAGATTGGTTATCTGAGGAGAGCTCAGCAAGATCTCATGCTTTCATCTGTTTGGTTCTTTGGTTGAGTTTTTTTATTGTGAGTTTTGAGGCATCATTTCTTAGTAATAGAAGTAATGAGAGACAAAAATCTATTGTCTTATAGCAACATTTAGGTTACCTTTGGGTAGCAAGTGAGGTAACAAGCTCCCTTGTAGTTCTGGGTTTGCATATATGGATGTGGCACTATATTTGGTTATCTTTAATTGTGTTTCTTCTTGGAATTGTTCTAATGCTCGTTTGAGGGTTTACCAGATACTTTAGAGTATGTGTTTATTTGCAGTGCTCTGAGTCCTGGTTTTTAAACCTCTTGAAATAAAGAGGTGGTAGAAGGGAATCAATGATGGATAAAAGTAGACATAAGTCTAATACACAAAGTCAGCCCTGATAAACCCACAGAATACTAAAATGAGTGGAATAATACCAATCCTTGGGTTTCACTTAGCCTGTCTTGAAAAATAGCCATAAGCAATGCTCTGCAACAATACACTGAGGAACAAAATATTCATGATTAATGATGTGATAGGAGTACACACTTCTTTGAAAACTTAGTTTATGTGTAAAATGATAATTTTTTTAAAATAAAAAGTGCAACTGTTTCTCAGTGTCTTATGGAAAAGGTGGATTGTGGTTGGAAGCAACAATTAGGAGAAGTTAGCTTAAACGTACTCTCTTACCCCTCTCCACACCATACTCTTTCTGCAAGCAAACTTTCAGATTTAAAGGAAGTAGTGTTTTTAATTGTCACTAAATACTACAGCAGTGAGAGAAATTTTGTCACTGCAAGAAACAATTTTAATAAAGAAACTTGGTATTTTTACTTTATCTAATTTACTGAGTTAACATGCCGTTTCTTGCATTCCAGATTTTTGTCTCCTCCTCCTGGTTTTCCTATAGTATTTTATACTCTTGGTGGAAATGTTTCTGCTTGTACTTTCTGACCCAGCTACAGATCTAGCAGGATGTTACAAAGCTAGTATCCTTATATTGTGGGTTGTTTGCATTCTTTTGGAAATCACAGTAGAGAATGATGCACCACCTGTTGTGTCATCTACTTATAACTGCTAGAGAAGTTTTATTCTACTCACATTTTGACTTCACAAAGGTTTCAGTATGAATTTTGCTTACTTAATGCTTAATTTTCCATTAACCGTCTTTTCAGGGATGGAGTTGGGACTGTCAAGAAAAATATTTTATACCATTTAAGGTCACTTAGAAATGCATTTCTCTGTATGTCTTTATAACTTTTCTCTCTCAAGTCTTCTAATAGGAAAACAGGCTTTCTTAAATTGAAATTATTAAATAATGTGGTGAAGTATATAACATCTTCCATTTATTCCATGCCATCTCACAGTCCTCAGATCCCCTGGTTATTTTGTTTGGGATTTTTTTTGCTTACTTGTTAATTTACTCCCTTATTAAGACTTCCAGTTCTTTTAGAAATCTGGGGGTTCCTCCTGTTGGATTCCATGTTTCTGTTCCTACTCTCAAAGGTTAGTCTTAAGCAGAGGAAGGTACGTTTTTGCTGGAAACCAACATACTTTTAAAATTGCCGTGCTGCCCCACAATGCCCTCACTGTTTCTCGTATGCTCCTGGGTGATCACTTTACTCTCAATATCTGGAATCCTGTGTAGAGCTGCACCAGCTGTGTGTACCTAACTTCTAATGTGAAGCTGCAATTTAGTGAGTGTCAGTTTGCTGCTATGATTTCCCTGTTCTGGCAGTGATGCAGAGTGTTCTTGGTCATCTGCAGCTGGCCGCATTTCCTAACTGGTGTTGGCAGAGGGGTGCAGCAGTGAAGTACAGAAACCTCTTCCTCAGTGGCTTGGACGTGTGTTTTCGGAAGAGAGAGATTTGTTATACTTCAGATGTGGCTCTTGGTCCTTCTCTTCCTTACTGGCTTACAACTCTTCTAACACACTTGGGTTAACATGTTGCAGGGTATTTCCAGCCCCTGTCCCATGTAAGAATGGATCTTGCAGACAAAGATCGTGCTGCCCTTGAGGTATAACACAGCCTCTTTGGGGGTTAGGGCTGCTTGCTTGAGTGCTTGGGGCACCAGAGGACAGGCAGCAGAAGGTGGGTCATGGTCCTGCATATGGACATGGAGGCATCCCTGTCCTACAGCTAGGGACATCCTGTGCTGAGGACAGGATGCTTTCATTCGAGCTACCTGTATGCACCTCATTATTCCTTTGTCATCCTTGCTTTCCATTTGGCAGTGTGAAGGTGCCACCTGAATGGAAACAGATGTCTGATTCCTGCTGGGGAAACAGCACTGCTTTGAAAAGGGGTGTTCTGGTGGTTGCTGCTTGTTTGTCACGTGAGGGTGGTACCTCAGTAGGGGAGTGTCACCACATACAGGATCTCTTGCAGGTGCAAGAACTCTGAAACTAATTCTTTTTTCACTTTACTACTTGAGTATTCAGTACCTGATAATATCCATGATATCCATTTGTCTGCAGGTGTCTTAAATTTAGACATTTCTTGCTCATAACCTGAAATTCTAATGCATTGTCTGGTGGTTCTGCTTTCTCCTCATCTTTAGTTAGAATGAAGTGCAGGGTAGTGGTCATTTACTTGTGATAAAAACAGTGTACAAGAGAAATGTTGTGCCTGTAACATGCTTGCAATGCTCTTCATGAAGTATAGCATTCCTAATGACTAAAAATGTTGTGCTTTTTTGTTCTAAAGTGGAATGTTATATTAAGGAGTTTGTTCTTGTATACCAAAAACCTTTCAGAGTTTAGGAGTGCTTATGCCTTGGAGCTGGTGCTTTATGTGTGTATGTACATTCTTAGCTCATTACAGAGCTTATGCTGCTTTGAGGTTATCTGCCTTACACATCTCGTTTTGGAAAGGCGCAGGAGTTCTTTTAGTTTTTCTAATTAACTGTTTTCAAGTTCACAGTTTTGGTGGATCAAGATTGCAGAGATGATAGCAAACACAAAACACTGCCAAACAGAAGAGGGAAGAGCAACAAAACATAGTACATAAAGGGAAAGCACTACACTGTTCTTTTTTCCAAAGCATTGGGTTTGTGGTTTTTTTTTTTTTGTTTTTTTTTTTCCGCTTCAAACAAGATGTAGAACCTAAATATAAAGTGTGTAAGATTAAAATGGAGGGAAAAGTTACTTGTTTCACTGAATAAAAAAAGCTGTTCTTCTCCAAGAAGGATGCAAGGAAAATTCCTCTGAGGATGATTACTCAAGGAATTCATACTGACATTAGGTATAAATCCTCCAATTGTTGAGCAATTTCTTAGCAGGATAAAGCCCCTTACAATCTATTTGTTTACAACAGTTTATGTAGTAGACTACATTTGTGAAATAGTATGGAAAGTAACTCTGAATTAACGCTTTTCCAGTATTGGGTGTTGGGGTTGTGGACTTTACTTTTCTTTTACAGCATGTTTTCAAAAATCATATACTCTGATTTAGTTCATCAGTGTTTGCATTAGTATTGCTCTGTCCTGATGGTTTGGGTAATTTGTACTACTTCCCTTGCTACGTTGAGGGGGGGGTTAATAAACCAAAACCAAAATTACTGTTACGTCTAACTGCTTTCTACAGCTGTACAATTTGGTTGGCTATGAATATTAAAATTATATGGTTAGAAAAATCAAAACTAGAGAGAGATGAACAGAATTGTTTCTGGCATAGTCGTTATTATAGCTCCTTGTTGAAATGGATCAGGGATGGTGACTTAATTCTACCTCTTATCTATTTTTGTTTGTTTGTTTTAAGGAAGGCTAACTGACCACAGTAGGTCCTAGTACTCCTATGGTAATGATAAATCTTAGAGTACTAATGGACAATCATAACTTCAGGAGGACCAGGTTGCATCCCTGCCAACTTTGTAGATTTAGATATAAGAAAGAAATTCTTCACTTTGGGGTGGTGAGGCACTGGAACAGGTTGCCCGGAGGAGTTGTGGATGCCCCATCCCTGGGAGAGTTCAAGGCCAGGTTGGATGGGGCTTTGAGCAACCTGGTCTAGTGGGAGGTGTCCCTGCCCATGGCAAGGGGGTTGTAACTGCATAGGATTCCTTCCAACTTCAGCAATCTGCTTCAGTGGTTTAAATATGGTAACCAGGATACTGCCTAATATTTAGTTATACTTGAACATCCTAAGAGTAGTGTTCAAACTCAGCCATTTGATGTCATAAGGAAATAATTTTGAATTAATTATGTCCCGTCCTCCCCCCCCTCAGTAGCTGGCCTTCTTATATGGTTGGCTTTTGCTTACTGTCACAGAGTTGTTCTTTAGATCATAGTTATTAAATAAATACTGAAACTTACTTGTTTTCTTACAGGTGCCACAAAATACACTGATAAAGATAATGGAGGGATGCTCGTATGGTCTCCGTATCATAATATTCCTGATGCCAAGTGTAAGTCCTTGCCTGCTTAGGAGTTTGGGTGCTTAAGTAAACTAAATAATTGTTTCTGGTGTGCCTGTTTGCTCTTTATTTTACACACAGTGAAATTGCAAATTAATTAAACACAAAGCTTCTCTTTTTCTTTATTTAGAGAACTCCAGGTAAAGGAAAGATGACCTTCTCTTATATTAGTAAAGTCTTTGTTTCAAATCATACTGCCTATTTTGTATTGTCATTGCATGTGAAACCTTTTGTTATTGTTAAAGAATAAAATATCTGAACATGAGGAACTTGTTGCTTCAAATTTCTAGGAGAAGGAGTTGCAGTGGATGAATTCAGAAAAGATTTGTTGAGGCCCACTTCAAGGGAAAATTATTACTGCTGTCTTAGAAGGAAACACCAAACATTTTCTCCCTTCAGAAGTGACCTGAAATACAGGAGTCATCTGACTAAATGTGATCAATTATCTGTTTAATCTATTTTAAACATGTCTCTTATGCTAGAATTTCCCATATATAATATAGGGGAGTAAACTTTGAGGATACAGCCATGAAAACCTCGTCCTCAGGACAGGTTCTACCTAATGTCAGTGGGTAGAGATTTGTGTCCCTCTACATTTGAGGGAATGCACCTTCAACTACTGCAGAACAGTTAGAAATAAAATACTCCACAACTGTGGTTATTAAACGCTTTTTTCATTCCTTTAAAGTACAATTAAGTCTTTGCTGCAACAGTACATGGCAAGGATATCCCTTGTCCATGTGAATATGGAGGATATGATTATTTCCTTTTCTTGATCATGTTTCCTTTCAACTATTTAGTTGCCACTTAATTTTGAGCTCTAGAAGGTGAATAAGAAGAATTCATGTTTAAAAATAAAAATGTAGGACTTAATTTCCAAATTATGAAAAGTGTTCAACTCAAAGCTAGCTCTATTATTGCTAAATATGATTTTAAAAATGTTATTTGTGAATTTGATTGTCTAATTATTTTCATACCTTCTATTGAAAACTGATTTTGTGTCATTGTTAAAATCAATATTGGTCAGTGAAAACAATACTAATATTGAGGATATACGTAATCATTGATATAGCATTTCCTTGTTTTCATTTTCAACATGTTTGGGAATATGAGCAGTAGAAGTAGTTCAATTTAAAACTAACCCAGGAGTGGGTTCCAAAAAGGCATAGCCTTTCAATAACCAGCTAGTTTCATCTTTAAGTAAATAAATTATAAGCCTCTGTGGTTTTGTCGTAGTAAAAATGTGAAAGAAACCAGAACTAGCTTGTGTAAAAAGTTTATCAAATTAAATGTTCAATTATAGTCAGAGGGTTTATTATTAATAAAGCTGTGAATATATTTAACATTTGGGGGGACCTGGGCCTATGCAGTGTGTTAAAGCAGGGTGGAGACTCTTTTCCCATGTTAGATGGCTAATTCTGTCATAGAGCAGAGCTAAAAGTACTAAAGAATAATTCTGACATTGCTTTGTTGCAGTGGATGAATATATAGCAATAGCAAAGGAAAAACATGGATACAATGTGGAACAGGTAAGTGCTGTGGAATGAGAGTGCTCATTTAAAGGATGTTTTTTAATATAAA
This sequence comes from Pomatostomus ruficeps, assembly GCA_013400735.1. Lineage (NCBI taxonomy): Eukaryota > Metazoa > Chordata > Aves > Passeriformes > Timaliidae > Pomatostomus > Pomatostomus ruficeps. The sequence goes on from VYZT01049431.1 coordinate 120,433, forward strand.
ACTATAACACAACTCTTTTATTTTTCCCCTTGGTTACCATTAATTAACGCTGTTTCTCTTCAGGCACGGCAGCAAACACTGCAGTTAAATGGATCTGCATACAGTTGTGGTCTGGATTCTCTGCAAAAGATTGAGCTCTTTGTTTTCATGACATGCTCAGCTTGTAATGTGCACTTTTGAAAGGTTTGGTATGTTTCTTGATACACTGGGCATGTCATGCAATTGTGTGTGTCTATTTAGCTAAAAAGTTTCTTAGGGAAGCAGCTTACAAATTTAAAGTTTAACATTAGAATGCAAATATGGTACAATTTTGAACCATTAATTGATAGGGATGATACTGAAAAGGTTTCTTTCCTATTAAAAAAAAAAAGGCAAACTAACCTCGAGTGGGTTTTTTCAGAGGCAGGAAAACCTACTCAAATTTTAGCTCTAAAATGAACGAACAAGTTCACTTTTTATTTAACAACCTTTGGTCACCATTCCTTAGAAGTAAGGATAAAACCTTGCTGGTCTGCATGTAGTTCTATTGCAATTTTATTCATAAATTAACCAGCCTATGTAAAAGTGAGATTAGCTATCACAAAAAAATATTTGCTGTGCAAGTGAAAAGAAGTTGTATGATCAAGTTTTGGAGGATGGAAGCTTGCTCATCAACTGCTGTCTTACAAAGAGGCTGCCAGTGTTACCATGTCCAGAGTATACTTGTGTTTTGGTGTTATTTCTTTATGCCTTGACTTCTGTTAGGCAGGAGGGGGAACTGGTGGATTTCAAGTCTCCAAGAGATGGATTTTCAAAATAATTTCTGGTACAAAGCATTTGTAGACTCCTCATGGTGGAATAGAAATTCTCTTTGCAAGAGGTGCTTGTCACTTGCCATTTTAACAAGAACAGAGGTTTGCTGTGTCCAGGTTGTTGGAGGATGTGAAATTGGGGTTGGAGAGACAACTGGTGTTCGTGTCTGCGCTGTATGATTGAAGCTGAGTGGATTACATTTCCCAATCCTCATGCCAGAATCTTGGCATCAAATCTGCCAGTGATTCTCTGGCAGAAAGTCTAATGAACATAAAGTTCTTTCTTTTAGAATATCGAGAAATGAAATTATATAAGAAAATATATTTAAATTTCCGTTCCTTATTAGGTACACATGACATGGAAGTGGCCGTGCTGTTATTTGTGGATTGGAGAGTTGTAGAAAGACCACTCTCAGTTTGAGCTTTCAGACTTGCATTTTGGATGATCCTCTGGCTACTGAAAAGTATTTTTATTTTCTTTTTTGAGTGGGCTGGTAATAAAGGCCTGTAAGGAAGTGTGTAGGTGATGTATGCTTGTAAAGTAAGAAAGCAGGTCAGATTTGAGCCTCTCAGCCTAGTTCATGCTGTTCTAGAATTACTGCTGCCATGCCAACCTTAAATTGTCTGGCTTTCATACCATTAATAAAGTATACATGTGCCCACTGTCTCCAAAGAGAATTTTGTAACCTCTAGTAAATACCTGCTAACATTATAAATACATTTTGAGAAGGGATTCTGATAGTCAAATTTTATTTTAAATAAATAACCTGTTTTTATTTAGCTTGTCTCAACTTGACTAAATCCAAAGAGGGACTATTTCTTTTCAAAGGCTCTCGGCATGTTGTTCTGGCATAAACACAATATTGAGAAGTCCCTTGCGGATCTCCCTAACTTCACTCCTTTCCCTGATGAATGGACAGTTGAAGATAAAGTCCTATTTGAACAAGCATTTAGCTTCCATGGGAAGAGCTTTCACAGGATACAGCAAATGGTAAAGTAATAGTTTAATCAGAAGCATTAAACAGCTCACATGCACTAAGAACAAAGGCTCCTATTGGGTTAAAATTTTGTGTTGATTTCTGTGTAAAAGCTTCGGAAGGAACCTTGAATATAAGACTTAATTTAATTTCATCATGTCTCTTGGACATACAGCTTTTTCACTCTAATGAAAAGAAACCTTCTCCCCTTTTTAAAAATGTGTATGAAATACACCCCTCCTTTCTGTCTTATCAATGTACTTAAAATATTGTTTAAAGATTGTTATAAACAGAGCAGCATTATAATTGTGGGTGGAATTGTAATTTTTAAATGTGTTAACATGTTGATGAATTCTTCTAGCTCCCAGACAAGACCATTGCAAGCCTTGTAAAATATTACTATTCTTGGAAAAAAACTCGCTCTAGGACAAGTTTGATGGATCGTCAGGCTCGTAAACTAGCTAATAGAAATAATCAAGGTGACAGGTGAGTTTTATGTTCTTAAGTAGATAACCAGGGAGTGAAGTCTTCCTAAGTAGAGATGTGGAGTCATATCTAGCCACTGCTTCAGTGTGAACCATGTGTTTTAGGTTTGAGGTCCTGTTGTGATATCTCTGATTTTAGCAGGAGGTTTGGTACCTGTGCTTTAAGAACTTTATCACTCCAGTCTGTATGAGTTGTAATAAGAGATGGAAATGTTTTATTGGATAACTGTAAAAACAAAGATTTAAACCCTGAAGTCTATTACTGTCTGTGCAGGAGGGTATTTTTGTGGGTGTGTAGGGGGTTTGGGATTTTTTTTAATTTGAATTTTTGAACTAATACAGAATTAAAACTGGAAGTTCAACCACTAGAAAGAGCTGAAGCAGTTAGAATGCCTAAATACTGTTTTATAACAAAACTTTCTATAAAATCTTTTTTTAGGAGACTTAAAACTGCTATCAGTCAGAGAGAATTAGAGCTCAGAATAGTTTTATGTTGTCTTGCTTAGAAGGGAATAACATTTCTCTTAGTTACTATTAAATTAAAATCTTATTATTCTCAGTGAACTTGATTATTAACTTGCAGTTTTAAAAGGTGATATGTGTTGCATGTATAAGTAACGTTATGTTTATGTTGGAAGCTATAATTTTATATCTTTAGAAAACTGCCTAACTGGAGCAAAAGGAATCTTTTTAATTACATGTTATTTTCAATAACTCCTGAAATCAAAAGTTCATATTCTTATTTAGTGACCCTGTTTCTGAAAAATTACAGGCTAAAACAAGTTTGCTTTTAATATAGCTGTTTGGGGGTTTTCGGTAATAAATAGAAGATTTTGTATGTTTTTGCATTAATTTATTCAGTTATTATATATCAGAATGACTGGATTGAGCTCTAAATTGACTGTTCTCTTTTTAACTTTTTCTCTTTGATTTAATTCAGCAGATTTCATTTCCCTCCCCTAAATTGCTAGATTTTAAGCACTTTGGTGAAAATGCAGTCCCATGTTTTCCCATCATATTATTGTTGCCTTATGCTCCCCACAGACTTCAGCAAGGGTTTATTCACCTGGTGCAGTGGTTTGAAAATTAGTCCATTACAACTAGTGAGGCAAATGAAAGGTTATTTCTAGCCTTGGTATATAGCTGGCCACATAAGTGTTCATGCTGGCACAAGTGGTTGAATTGAAGAAAGGTGACACCAAAATTCTTGGCAGCAGTACCAGCACTGCTTAAAGTAACTTTGAAACTATGGTTTAGGATTGCTTGTTTATCATAATAGTTACTAGAATTTAGTACAGAAAATAGGCTTGTAACAGCTGTCTTTTGAAAACTACAAATAATTTTGAGATGCTATGTACGTCAACTAGATAAATTCGAGTAGATAATTGTCTTACCCTGGTACATATTTGTATTTGGATTTAAAAAGTAATAAAGTGACCATTTTTTTAAAATCTGTCTTTAGTGATGATGATGTAGAAGAAGCTCATCCAATGGATGGAAATGATAGTGATTATGATCCCAAAAAAGAAGCCAAAAAGGAGGTAACAGATAACTTACTGGTGAATGTCGGTTTGTTTGTTTTCAGTGAAAGTGTTGCTGTGAAGAGTGAGTTGTAGTACAGAGGTTTCAGTTTCAGCCTGCTGAATTCCCAGAGTCTTTAAGTGGTCAAGATCTTGATGACTGCTCATTGAAACAAAATTTTATAATATATTTTTGCCATTTTGTGGCTGTAAATGCATCTCGCATTTACCTCCACTGTGTCCTGAGAAATCTTCAAGTTTTATAAGAGATGTATCCTCTCACAACCTGGTAAAACACATTGCTTTTGCCCTCCATCAGTCTTGTTAATATGTTTACAGTTTTACTGGTTGTGAGGTATTTTAATCAAAATGGTTTTTTTGAATTTTAAAATTAAATTACATTTTTCTAAGAACAACTTTTGTCTGTTCAAAGCCACAGTAAGGTGATGCATTTCAACTAATATGTGGTTTTACTGAGATGCTTCCTACTAATAAGTGTAGAGAAAAACATTTTTGTCCTAATGAGCTCTTACTGTTAGCCTTACAGCTCACTGCTGTGTTCGGGGTATGTTCGGGTTTTAGGGGTTTTTTGAGTTCTTGTTGTAAACATTAAGCTTTTCATGAACAAGACTAGAGAAACACATTCAAGTGTGTAAGTGTTTAATTGTTTCTTTGATCAACTTTAAGCATTTGTGATTTTCCTAAATCAGCCAGTTCATGCTTCTCGAGAATGAGAGGAAAGGTTATGCAAAACTTCGGCACTCCCATGAAGTGGTATCTAGTATTATGAATAAAACTTTGCACTTCTAACAAAAATGGTATTGAGTAAGACACTGACAGGTTTAGATTCTGTTCTGAGCTTTGCAGTGACCTTCAATGTATCCCTTTATCTAGGTGGCCTTGGGGGAAAAAAAGAACAATTACCCCTTTCTGTGTAAGAGTTTGAGATTTTTTTTTTTAATGTGGGCATGTTTTATAGTGCTTGAAATGTCACATGGTCTGATAATGTACCTTTTTACTTTTATGCTGTTTTAACAATGTCCTTGCAATCTAATGATTGGAGTTGCTGCCTTAGCCATGTCTAAATAAGGGCTGTTTTGCTCACTTTACTTGGTTATAGTTTGAATCATTACATGCAGTCCAGAAAGGAAGTAGTGCGTTGATAGACTTCTAGGAACGGGACAAATAGGTTTGTAGTTTCTTATGAGCTGTTTGGTTCTGCACAAGATGATTTTGTGATATAATAGTTCTGGTAGGATTTGTGTACTTCTTCCTAAGCAAAATATAAACTGAGTAGGCTGCCTGAACACACGGAGCAATGGAAACTATCTGTTACCAGATACAACTAAAATAACCTAAACTCTCGATCTTGCCAAGACAAAATTGTGAGATAATATTTTCACGTTAAATCCAGATTGAACACACTGGAACTGCAATTTCATCCTGAAAGAGCAGTGCAGAACCAAAAGCCAAATGGTATAAACAGGGCAGAAGTAAACTTACCCTTGAAATTTTTAGATGTCAAAGATGTAAGCTCTACATCAGTTTTCCAAGGAAGAGCACATATATTAAGTGCTTTTAAGGTGGCCTCTATGAAGTCTGTGGACTGGATTAAGATGTTATATTAGCTGGGGAAGAGAACGTGGCAGAAGGTCAAGTGTAGTAAAATAAGATACTGTTTGCTGCTCTATACTACAACTACAGAAAATAATACTAAATTATAATAAATAATAATAGTAATAATAATAATAGCTGCTGCACTTGGTTTTGCTGTGATCAGATGACCACCTCCTCTTAACATGCATGGATGCCAGCAGGGAGGAGCAAGTAGGGAGCTGCTTGAAGTAGGGAAAAACCTGAATCCTCTTTTTATTCTGATACTAAGCATTGCTTTGATTTGGAAAATCCTAGGAGAGAAAGTAATTTTTGTGTCTCTGCTCCTGATCTATAGGGAAGCCACTCAGTTATTCTGAGGGAGTCATGTACATGCAGAGCAGCTGTTGTGCAGCAGTGCTCATTGAAGACAAAGCTGAAATGTTTAGGTGCCCAAACATATCTGAATAGTTACAAAGACTTCATTTCCTCTTTACCCTTCCTTTCACTATCAATGAAGCAAATAACAAAGGCTCAAGTTTTCTAAATTACATAGATTTTTGTAATGACTGCAAGAGAATATCCATAGTCTCTCTTCCAAATCTCAGATCAGTCCCTTCCCACCCCCCATACCAAACAGCACAGTCTCTTTCTATAGAGTGCTTACAGTGGGGAGAAATGTCATTTTGCATTTCTGCCTGGCCTAGTTGACTTTGTCATTCTTCTCCTTTAATCTTTGCCCAAATTCTTCATATCTGATCAGAAATAAATGTGTAAAATCACTGCTTATTTGTTTTAAAGCAGGATACATACGTGTCTATTACTTACCTTCTGTATATGTAAGAGGTTATCAGTGTTTGCCCTCTGTCACAGTATTCAGACTTGAATTTCCGTAACATTTACTGTATTTGTGACCATGTTAAAAAAGAGTTTTGAAAACTGACCTTTCTTAGGCTAATGCAGGCTTATCCAGCAGATGACTGGTATCTGCAAGATGTAGTTGAGTACCTACAGGCAAAGGAGAATGTTAGCTGAAGTTTTATTTGTCATAAATATGACATTACAATGCTATCTGATACTTTTTAGTAAAGTTGTATATAAGATACTGTTATTCTTTAATGGTTTATTTCTTGTAAATTAAAGGGCAATAATGAGCAGCCTGTTCAGACCAGCAAAATAGGTCTGGGTAGAAGAGAGTATCAGAGCTTGCAGCATCGCCACCATTCCCAGCGTTCCAAATGCCGTCCACCAAAAGGCATGTACCTGACCCAGGAAGATGTGATAGCTGTTTCCTGTAGTCCCAATGCAGCCAACACAATTCTTAGACAGCTGGATATGGAACTAATCTCGTTAAAGCGACAGGTACCATGGGTTATTGGTCTTGGTTTTTTTTTTCATCTCAGATTGTTCTGATTGTAATGGTTTTGAAGATTATCTGTGAAGATTCTGAAACTTCTTTAATGTGAGTCTTCCTCATTTTTGTTCCACAGTTATCACTACAAATGCTGGACAGTAGCTGTTCTTCAGTTTTGTTTTTTGCGTTCATCTGCTCTTTTGGATAAAATGAAGCAAGATGACTTTTTACGTTTAAAAAAAAAAGGGGGGTGGCATTAAAACAGTGCTACAGATTTGGGGACAGGAAAAATCAAAAGTCACATTTTATTTGACTTTTTTTCTTTACTTTGTTAGAGAAGTATTTGTGTGAAAAGTGAAAATGAGACCAATGGAGCAGAGGAAGTTACATTTGTTATGCTTTAAGTTGTAGGTGTTTTTCTGGATGTCCTTTCCCACATACTGTGAAAGTATGGGAAGTGTGTGGAAATCATGGGTCTAGTTATTTCTCTGTTTAAATTGATAAGTTTTCTACTTCTTATTAAATTTAGAACAGCTTTTTAGTCTTCACCTTTAAGAGGAAAATTGCCTGCATTCTTTGCATGAAGAAATTAAATTTTGGCATTTAAAGCTGAAACATGTAGTTATTCAGCTTCTGAGGGTACAGCAGTTGTGTGCATGCTTGCTTTCTGAGGTGATGGGGATACAGAATCAAGGCTTATCTTCTGGAATTTTTGCCTCATAGAGCTGCCATGTTGCAAAATCATGGAGTGAATAAAGGGTTTCTTTCATGGGGTTTTTGCTCCCTTATGTTCTTTTACAGGAAAAATAAGCTTCTTTCTGTCACAGCAGGACTCGGGGGCTAAATAGCATAGGTGGGTTTCACTCTTTAGCCTAAGTGTAGGTGAGTTACAGCCTTGAGGTTGCGTTTCTCTTTTTTTTTTTTTTTTTCTTGCAGTGATCTCAGAGATGCAGCCTTTGGAATCTCCCACAGAGTTGTCTGCTTTTGTGTCCATACTTAAGAACCCTTGTAATAGCTGTGCACCATAGTATGCAAAACTATTTTCTTACCTATGTTACCTTATGTGCATCACTGTCAGATTTAAGTGGTTCATAGATATGTATATATGTACAATTTGGAAGCTCTGTCCTCTTTATAAACTAGGAAATATTTAAAATAATTTCAAGAATCCCTCCTAAAGAAAATCAGAATGATATCAGGTCAATAAAAAACATCTGTCGGAAGGAACTAACTGGAAACATCTCATGAGGTTGTTTTTTTTTTTAGAAGGAAGAAGTTAATAATCTATGCAATACATATCACATTTCTAAGAATCAAGTTTTGTGTCTAGAATAGTCTTCGTTCTTCAGGAACTTACGCATCCTTATCAAAAATGTTATGAACAGCTTTTAATATTTTTGCAGACAAACTGTTCTTTTGAAAGACTGGCTTAATTTTTTTTTCTCCATAGTAAACTGTGATGTGTTTTGTTCTAGTTTTTTTAAATTTTTTTTTTTTAAACAGTTATAAGTAGTGAAGCCTTAAACCATAATATTTCTCTTTCTAACTTAGGAGGTACACTTGTGGCAATCCTAGTGAAGATAAATGTGTAAAGTGACCAACTTTCTTTGTGGAGCTGATTAACTTTGTTGTTTTTGACCAAGGTTCAAAATGCTAAGCAAGTAAACAGTGCACTTAAACAGAAAATGGAAGGCGGGATTGAAGAATTCAAACCTCCTGAGGTAAATCAGAATAAATACTAAAAACTTGTGGCCTTGCACTTACATTAGTGGGAAGCTGCAGAAAGATGTTTTGCAACAGCCTAGTGTTTACACTCCAGCAGCAGCTTAAACAGGATCCATTAAATTACATGTAGGGGGAAGTCTGGCATCTTTACAAGAAATTGGTGGTAGGCTTTTTTTAATGGCAACTGGTTGAAAAAAGGAGCAGAAAAAAGTGAAATGTTCACAATAATAGGGAGCTGAAATTGAGCCCTGATACATGGGGACTTTTTGGATTAAAAATAGGTAATGTAGATGGCCAGTAATAAATTGTGTTTTCTGTGAAAACATGACTATATATACATTTTGGCATCCGAAATCAATGATCTGTTGCTACTGAAGTTCTGGTTTTGCTTGTGTTAAAGACTTTGATATGAAACACAACATGAATGCAAAATGCTGTAAACACCAAGTCCAGAGAGTTGAGATAAATGTTACTATAAATTCAAATTCTGTCTGCATAAAGATCATTAGCTTGTGCATAAGTTATTTAATAGCTGATATTAAGAACTGCAATAAAACAGAGGAAACACTGCTGGCATAGTTTTAAGCTCAAATTTGTAAATACTATTTCTTCTTCCTGAAAACAATCTTAAACTATAAATTTATGGCTTATAAGCAAGTGGTTTTTACCTATTTTGCAAAATGTAATGCAAGTAAAACACATTGATGCTCAGATATTTTGCAGCTGTTGAAACAATTTAATGATCTTTGTGCCATTTTTCTAATTTTAATAGTCTAATCAGAAAATCAATGCCCGTTGGACCACAGAAGAGCAGCTTCTTGCAGTACAAGGTATGTTAATAGTAGCAGCAAGTTGAAATCTGATGCAAAGGACTTGAAGAGGTGCTCAGGCTTATGTTTGTATTTCCCTCTAATGCAAAGCTAAACTTTCTCTGGTCATCAGGAAAGCAGCAAAACTATTGAGGATACTTAGGGCATTTATTCAAGCAACACGACACTAGCTTTTCTGTTACCCATGTAAAATTTCAAACAGCAAAGCTAAGCAGAGTTTAACAACTGTATTAGAACTAGAAAGTCCCTTCAATCATCTTATAAATCACCTTACATGAATTTCTCTAAGGTGGAAGACTAAAGCAATAGTTAAATAATAAAATTTGCAGCATTTAAGACATCTCCATATTTCTAAAGTAGGAAAAGGCAGAAGTAAATATGCTTTACTGTTGCTTTTCTCTGTTCGTGAGGGAATAATGGGCAGGTATCTACCTGTTAGGCCTTTTAAGAGTCTGAAGCTGGATATGGAGACTTGACTAACAGTCTTGCTGGCCTAAAAACCCAGCATTTTCTAGCAGGCTCTTCATACAGCTGATTTGCATTTATTTCATTTATATGAAGGAAAACTAACTTGAATTAGCATGCACTGCCCAATCAAGGAACATGTAAGGGAAGTATCTGGAGATGCTGTCTTGAAGGCATGTGTTGTCTATATGTTGACTCACTTACATGGCTCATCTTTTATAAAGATAATAGCTCAGTTATATCTGTCTGCTTTATTCCTCTATTCTTCACCTTGAAAATGAGAGACTGAAATATTCAGTGGATCAGGATATCAGTGTAAAGTTGTCAGGTATGCCATACTTGGTACTTGCTAGTCAGATGACTGAACCTAAAGTTATTTTATTTTGAAGTGTGAATGGAAATGCAGAAAGACATGGTGTGTCCTAAATCATGCCTTTCAACTTACATGCCTCAGGCTTGGATTTGCATCTCCAAACTATTCTGTCCTAAGTTCATTCTCTCACTATTGCTAAATACTTTAGTAATTTGTTCCCAGGTGCAACTGAAGGGAGATGCCTGTCTCTAGTATGTTAGTCTAGCAAGTAGAAGGCTTGCTGCAGAAGTAGAAAGAAGGAAAATCCAGGGTCATTGTGCCTGCCTTAGAATGGAAGGATTCAAACCATCTTGCCTTTTCACAGTTTAGTTATTGGAGTTCTCACTAAGCAACAGTTTGGGAAGTGATAGAAATACATTAAGCTTTCTTTAAGCTGTGACACTCTGTGACCAACAAGACAAATAAACTGGAGCCTGGGCTAAAGAGAGTGAGGGTTGGTAGTGTCCTCCTTGGGGAGGAGTTCTAGTCTTTTGGTCTCTAGGGAGTGTTCTGTTTCATAAAGGTAGTCAGCCTTAAGGGTGGGGTGAGAAATTAGGCCTTCTGGAAGAAATCTGTTTCCACTGGCATGTGCTTCTTGTATGTATTGTTTCCTTTATGATCCCCTTTCCTTGTCACTGTATAAAATGGAGATGGGAGAGAACAAAGTGTTCTAATTATCCCTCCCTTACCTACTGCTCACTCTCCCTCCGGGAATGAGAGTGCTCTAGGTATTAACCTCCCATCCCTCAGGGTAAGGACAATGATTTCTTGCTTCAAAGTAACTGCTTGAGGTAGTAGACTCTAGGCATGAGGGAGCCATGCTGAGTTTTTCCCTGACTTTGTTTTTAGAAGGTATCCACAGCTGCTGTACTAAAAGCTTTCATAATGTGCATTAGGCTTGGACTTGAAAGCTGACTTGAACATGGAGACATTTTGTTTGTACACTTTAAAATAGATTTATTTCATTAAATGTATTGGTATATTGTGGGATACGCTTTTAATAATTTTACAGAAATCATAAGCACTAAGCAGGTAGGTGTCACTTACGTTATTTGTTCAGCTGAATTTGGACAATAAATATAACCATGGAAATTGTAAATATAATCTGTAGTAATATAATTTTGGTACTGTTTTTCTCAAATATGAAAAAACTTGTTTTCTGTAGGCTAATCTCAAGAGATTGCCAGTAACTAAGGAGGAGGTAATGAGAAAACTTACCTTAAAATAGAGCTGTGCATAATGTTAAAAGCACTGTGGGTGCTTGCAGTGGGGTTATAGACTCAGACTTACAATATCTGAGCCAATGTACTTGCAGTATAATTTGTCAGGTAACAGTTCAGCTTTGAGTAGTTGTTGAATGTAATGGGCTAGTTCATCACTTAGTGTTCTTAAATTACAAACTTTTATGTACAGAAATGCATGAGCACGATCATATTTTCAAGCTAAGATCTCGGCCATATGAAAATGCAATTGCAAAAATGTTTTAACACTTGTTAAAAACAACAAAATTTGCCTTGAAAAGCAGTGCATGACTTTCATGGAAAAACAGTTGGGACAATCAGGATCTAACTCTGCATAAGAAGGGTAGTTGCTAGGAGCACTGTAATCCCATCACAGTGGAACTGGAGCTCCCATTAACTATTTCTGCCTCATGGTGCTGTATCATATTGTTTTGCACCCTGATTAATATTTTGTGTTTGCTGTGCTGTACAACGTTAAGCAGTGTAAACAGCATCAAACTTGGATTTATGAGTTTCTCCAAGAGAGACATTCAAGATGAAATGCTGTAATCAAGAGCACACATGTGTGCCAGTGACCTTTGCAGCTGGGTGAAGTTCTGAAGAGCTTGAAGGATTCCTGTGATCTGGGCTGTTTTCAAATGAGCTGGGAGAAAACCACTCATACATGTGAAGTGAGGCTATGCAGTCGTCCTTTTTGAGCTTGACTTTCATCATAAATTATTATCTAATAAAATTATTTTTATTGAATAACAGATTAAACACTTGAGAAATTATTTGGGTGGTGTTTAGCACTGAATTTGTATAAGGATGCATAAGTAATGTGCACCAGTGTGACAGGGATGATGGCTTGGCATCACGTCTTACAGATGTGCCATCCCCTTATACATTAAAGTTTCATAAACATGCAGTGAACTTTCTCTATTTCTTGCGTAGCTTGAAAGGCTTTTAATACATCATTGTGGTAGAGCAGTAGTAAAAAACACTGAAAACAATCCAAAATGAGTAGTGCTGTGTGTAGATAAATTAAGGAAATTTTATTTTTAGTTTTTTGTTGGGTATTTTTAGAGTTTGGGTTCTCAGGGAAGGCAAGATCCCTTGTTTTCAAGCTGTTTGCTTGGAAATAGGCTTTAAGACCTTATTCTTGACAACCTGAGTTGAAGTTAGCCACCAGGCTCGGTTGTTTTGCAGATTAAGGGAGGAAAGAAGCGTAGACAGCATAGTAACAGAAAAGGCTGAAATCGCTAAAAGTCTAAACTAGGTTTCTAACAGAAATGTGCTTTGTTCTGCTGAGCACTTTGTTCACTTGATTAATTGTACAGGATGTTAGATATATTGCAGTGGACATTCCATGTTCATTATAAATCAGTAAGAGTGATAATGGTAGAGCAGACAAAGAATATTAAAATACTGGAAGCAATGTTCCGTGGGTGCACACAGCTTTTAAGGAGTATAGCTGATACCTTGTACAGCTGATAAAGAACAGAGCCAAGTCCCTGTCTTTGCTTTGCCTGGATACATGCCCTCCCACGTGGCTCTGAAATCTTTCCAAGGTTCCTGCAATCAGGAGGGTTGTATTCCTTTGCAGGCCCCAGAAAAGATACTAAATAATGTAGCTGGGCTCTTGACAGCTGAAACATCAGCTTCAGCTACAGAATTTGTTAATAGCCTGGAGGTGAACTTTTATTTTAAATTGCAGGGAGTGTGCATTAGCACATCAGAAGTGCCTAATAACGAGCAAAGTAGAGAGGAGCAGAACAAACTGAAGGTCACACTCTTCACAATTAAGTTGAAAAGGAACATAGCTTTCAGGTTTAAAACAACTCTCACTTTATGAACACTTTGCTTCATTTTCTGAAGTGAGGCATGAAATCAGGTATAAATTTCTTTTCCTGTAATGGGAAAGAGTGCCTGTCCTCTAAGCACTGTACTATGTTTCGAATGAGTTTAGTTATCAGGAGCTTCACAGGAAAAGTCAAATTGTAATTCGCTCATGCATAACTGACAGTGAAAAAAATGAGTCTTCTGTTTACTCACTCGGAAACAAAATTGGTTTATTTCTTCAAGTCTTCAAATTTTTTGACATTCATAGTTAAAAATACACTTTGTGCAGCTAAAAGCTGTGTTGTAGGAGGTGGGAGAGGTTGAGGATTTTTTTTCTTAAGCAGGAGAGGGGAAGAACTGGACACATACTCTAAATATAACAAAATCAATATACTTTTTATTATAATTCAAATTTTAAGTCAAAAACTATGGAATGTTGCACTCAATATTTGTGTTATATGCATATGCAGCTTTAGAAGTATTTAAAATACATATTGGGATTTTCTTTTGAAGTGCTCATGAACAAAAGTAACTACTGCTATCAGCACAAAAAATAATGGAAAGAACAATGCAAAGATCACCTGTCATGCTGCTTCTCAGCAGGGGATTTAATCCTGGAGGCTTGTGCTGGGCCATCATATAAGCAGACACCATTAGCTTAAATATATTTACATTCTCCAAGGTTGTTGTCCCATCCCTCCAGGTTTTTCTACGCAGTTTGAATGGTGAAGGAAAGCTTCAAACAGACTTTGGGAGGTGAACACTTGCCAGTTGCTCTGCCTGGCCTGAGCAGAGCATGTCACAAGTGCAGGAATAAGCAGAATATTGTCATTAGTGAACTGTGCCCCCCTGTTCTGCTCTCCCTCCACTCCTGGCACACTAGCTGTGGGAAAGAACCATCTGCTGGCGTGGAGGGAACCTGTAGGAGCTACCAGTGTTTGTCACCTGCCATTTCTAGCATTATATTCTGTCTACAGCTATTCACACATACTTGGTCACCCTTCCTTCCTTCTAGAGGTGGTCTTGGGCTTCTGCCCTTACTGTGAGCACGCGGAAGGGTTTACTGTGTTTGTCAGAGGCCAGATCTCTGTGGTTTTACGTTGAGAGGCTTGGTGAGTAAGCCAGGATCTTTTAAGAAGAATGGGTAATTACTTTTTAATAAAGTTCTTGATTTGTATGTTGATAGCTGTGCTACTAAAAATTACTTTGTTTTAATGGAAATTGAGGCCTCCTCCTAATTGAGAAGTTCTCCTAATTAGCAAGTCCTCAGTTTGCAGGTCCCATAGGTTCTCTCTATAAATACATCACACGTAGCTGTGTCTGACTGATTCTTCACAGCTATGTTATTTACTTTGCCTTCCAGGTGTCCGAAAATATGGTAAAGATTTTCAAGCTATTGCAGATGTAATTGGCAACAAGACTGTTGGCCAAGTGAAGAACTTCTTTGTAAACTACAGGCGTCGGTTTAACTTAGAGGAGGTATTGCAGGAATGGGAAGCGGAACAAGGAACCCTGGCTTCTAATGGTGATGCTTCTGCTTTAGGGGAGGACACAAAAAATACTTCTAATGTGCCATCAGGAAAGAGCACTGATGAAGAAGAGGAGGTGTGTTTTGTGTACCAGAAATAAGTAAGCATGGGTTGAGGAACAGCATTTTATTTAGAGATAAATTGTAAGGTTAAATGGTGTGGAGTGACAAACCACATTCTAAAGAATGATGACGAGCTTGCATAGAACTTCAGCCAATGTCGTTAACCAGCTGGGAGCAGGACTGCACCTTTGATAGTGACGATCACGTTACTGTTTTAGTGTTAAAATACACTTCTTGTTCTAGAAGAAGACTTGCTTTGTAAATATTTTTAGTTCTGCTGTCTATACTGTTTTGGTTGGTGATTTCTTTTCAGTAACTTCTCAGTTCTTTGGTTTTGTTTTTTTAAATGCTGTTTCCTGTGTAGTGGCCAGTGGCAGCCCAACTGCGTCACATCCTGGCCGGAATGGCTGTTCACGCAGTCTTGTCTTTGTCCTTTGTGCAGGCTCAAAGCACTCCGGCCACTCAGTGTTTAGGCCCTTCACCTCCAGCACAGGCATCTGCTCCAGCACCTGCCGCTCCCATGGCAACTTTAAACCAGCCACCCCCGTTACTTCGTCCAGCACTTCCTGCTGCTCCTGCTCTGCACCGCCAGCCTCCGCCACTCCAGCAGCAGGCGCGATTCATTCAGCCGCGGCCGACCCTCAACCAGCCTCCCCCCCCGCTCATCCGCCCCGCTAATTCCATGCCTCCCCGTCTCAACCCCAGGCCTGTGCTGACCACGGGCAGTGGCCAGCAGCCGCCTTCGCTCATCGGAATTCAGACAGAATCTCAGTCCACTCTGCACTGAAGAAATAAAAGCAGAATATGCTAACTCCCACATTTAAAAAATTGTACCAATGTACTTTTTTTTTTTTCCAAATAATGAAGGGGAGAAAAGAGCAAGCCTTCACAGGTATCAGACCAGTTTTCCAGAGGAGCAAGCTAAGAACTAGAAACGGAACAATGTCAATGACCACCTGTAAAAAATATTTTTATGCTGAAGACTTGTACAGCAGAACAATGCCTACACTGCAGCCCTCCTCTGTGTGAATAACTGTTGAAGGAAGCTAACTTCTTAAATGAATAAATGTTCAACACACCAAGATTTTGTTTAACTAATTTTTACTCTATTTATTTTATTACAGTTCTTTATAGTCAAGCATCTAACTACAGGAAAGTAGTCTGGCAAATCTAGAATAGATAATATTGTAGGAGACTTAAATGTAGTGTTAGGGGGTTTTTTGTGTGTGAATTTTTAATTTTTTTTTTTTTTATCTTTTAGTGGAAGAAAATAATGGCTTTAGGTTCAGAATGTTTGGCCCTGTTTAGATAACAGTAGAAGTATTTCACACACTTGTAAAATATAGGTCTCCTCTTCATGTTTTTCCCAGAACACCTTAGCTTGTTTTAAAAGGTACTGGCTTATTAAATACTCCTCTTTCAGAGTATTCTGAAGACTCAGTGAGCTATTGTACCAAATTTATTATATCTCATGCATTGTTCTACACACAGAATTTAACTGGAAGCAGGAGTTTCCTGCTGCAATCTTGTCTTGTGGGCTGGGCAGGATAGACAGGCAGCAGCTTCCACCACCCAGGGGGATGGCAGGAGGGGAACCATCTAGCAAGAAGTATTAATTTAATTTGTTATTCCACTAATTCTTCTAATGTAAGTACAGTAAAATTCCATTCCTCTGAGAATGCCTGCAGTTCGTGTACGTTAGATCACTGATACCTTGCTTGAGAATTAGAGGGAAATGTAGAGGCTGGAGGTGCTGGTAGAATATAATAAGAGTAGTTACCTGCTCCCAACTCAGTCTTACTTTTAAGTGATTATCTCTTGACTCCTGCTATATTTCTGGCAAAGCTGATTACATGAGTTGAGGGTATTGGGGGAAGGAAGAAGGTGTTTGTTTGTTTTACTGACTCAGTAAAACCTGCATTTAGATACTAATACTGCTTCCAAATTTTAAGAGTTTGAAAGCAACTCACTTCACTGCATTCTCATCTGAAACCTTGATTGATGCCCAGCAGCATTTTGGGGTGTGTTTTTTTAATTTTTTTTTTTTTAAAGCAGATGCCTCTACCCTCCAAGTAAACCAGGCTCCAAAAACCACTGTTTGAACCTGTGTGATCTGAATTCAGCTATTGAAAAATAATACATTCTTGATTATGTAATAATACTCATGTTGACTATCATACTATTTCGAAAGTTATTTTTGCTTATAGCTGAAATGGTGTTTGAAAGTCTTTTTAAATCCATTTTGTTATTAACTAGATTTGCTCTAGACTAAAAGGAGACTTTTTATGCAAATGGGATGTGCTCTCCCTAGGTTTTTTTCACAGATAAATTGGGTGGTCTAATGATCGGTTTAGCAGCTAGATAAGGTCTTTTTTTAATGTGTAAAGGGAAGTTCTTGTACTATCAGATTCTGTTTCATTTGAAAATCTAGTCTTAAAGTTCGATAGCTGTAGCCTGAATTGCCGTTGAAGTGTTGACCTTTATGTTTTAATTCTTCATTTTAAAATATTCTCAGATCAAACTTGAGAGATTTTTCTTTCTGAACAGCTTTCATTGGTGTGCTGAGGTGTCGTACAAAAGGTCCTTACAGATTTTCTTTTGCATCAGAGTAGGTACTTAGCCACTCTGTGAGCATCAGATGATCCCCTAAGAAAAGCAGAATTTTAAAACAAGCATCAAGGAATTTGTGGTCATGGAAACTTGTGTTCTGGGAGTCATGAGTCTTTAAGTGTGCCCTCACCAGCTACACACAAATCTGGCTGCTCTCTGGTCTTTAAAACCAATACAAAACCGAGCTGGTACATTTTTACAGTTTAATTGTTAACAGTGATAAGATTCATCTTCAGGATTTTTTTTCTTCTTTTTTCTTTTTAAGCATTGAGTCTCCCAGGTGTGTGTATTGTACCTCTGCTAATTTTTGTCTTGTCTCTTGTTGATAGACTTCAGTATGCAGAATGTTGGGTGTTACAGTACAGTTGGCCACCACCAACTGCTATAAAACTGTTCAGTACATTGTAATTCCATTTAATCTTGTTTAAATATTCTATAACTGGGCAAAGGTGCTGTATTTGAAGCGGGGAGGGAGGGTCAGATAGGTAGGTTAGTATTTCTTAATTTACATACACTGTAGCACACAGTAGGGAATTCCTAGCATTTGTAGTACTAAAAAAGTATGTACATAGCAAAATGTCTTTATTGTGTGCTTTGCAGAATATGTGCATACAGTTTGCACGTCCTGTTTTGGGGGGTAGGGTTTGTTTTAAGCAGTGTTTGCCTGGAGAGTGATATGCTTGCTGCTTAATCAAAGGATTAAAGTTTCAAAGAAATCTGTGTCTTCTATTTTTATGTACCTTGTAATGGTCTAATATGTTAGGGCCCTTATACTGTGATTCTCTTCTAAATTCATTTCTATTTTTTTAAGAATTAGAAATAAAATTATACAATGGTGTTGATTTCAGTGGGAAATTTCTTTTGCCATATCTAGTCTCCTGTTTTGTAATGTAGTAATGAACTCTGACTTCAAGGTTGGCTTAATTTTGTCACTTTAAAAAAATGTACAATGTTTGCACACTAACATTTGGCAGAGAACGTGTATCCTACATTGTTCAAAGCTAATGTAACTCTACAGCTTTTTGTACAGTTTATTTTAGTTAATAAAGCAAAACGGTACTAAAAAATTACATTTTACAAATGCAAGGCATAATCGGAACAACATGTATCCAAGAAACAACACTTGCAAAATATGGATGTACAAGAACTATCAGATTTAATTGTTGCACTTTAAATCAGAATGGGTACGAAGTTGAGCAGGTATTTCTGCATTTAATAAACAATGACTAAACATTGCTCATCATAGTAAAGCAGTTTAATTTGTTGCTCCTGAGCAAAAGGAATTAGGTACTTTTGTCCTTAAGTTTTCATCCTTAGAGTGTTGGGATTTTTCTTTATTCTGGAAACCTCACAATGGATCAAGAACAGAACACAAACCAGTAGCTTAGAGATGTGGGAGTTTGTGTATGGATAGAGCCAAACTGCAGAGTTTAGGGAATAGTTTGGGATGAAGGTTACTAGAACTGTGTTGTCCCTCTTTATAGCAGAAGAAAAGAACAGACTGCATTTACAGCTAAGGCCAGGCAGAAATGTGGTTATCAGGCAAAAGCAAAGCCAAACATGAAATACAGTGTGCTTGGAGCTGTGTTTCATAATGCAAGGCAAGTCGTAGAGAAGTCAGCAATGTTGCACTGTAAACAGCACTGGATACAGCTCAGTGGTCCTGTTAAACGTGGTGAACTTCCAGCTTTTCCTGAGGCTGAAGTAGCCAAACCTCAAGAGTTTGCCTTTCTCAGAGTGAGTTAAAACCAGGCATTGATGTGATAGACATCTGCTTTAAGAGTCTAGGCAGTTGTATATGAGATATAAAGGCAAACATGAACTCTTTTACACTACTCACAGTCCACTGCTGATGAATTAGGCATCAAAAATGCACAGTCAGTGAGAAAATGCACAGAGGAGAAGCAGAATATACAGGCAGCCATATCTGGACTATTTAATTAGCAGGTGGCCCTTTTTATAGAACAGACATCCTCAAAATTAGTACTGAGGTACAACTTTGGAAAATAATTACTTCATATTTACCACTAGTGAAGGCTGCTCTTTTCTAGTTCTGTCAATTCTTTAATCTTAAAGCTCTTTTTTAGTGCAGTTTTGTACACTGAAAGAATTATAGCAGCACAGTAAATTCTCATTGCTGTTACCGACTTGGCAGTTTTCCCTTGGACTGGCACAAAAGGAAGCACTGAGATTCAGGGGTTGTGGTCTCTACTGCAGTTTCAAGGATGCAACTTTGTCTTAATGCAGACCAGGCCTCCTGCTATGCTCACTGAGCCTTAAGAATTGGGATTTTTAAACTAATGCCTGCACCCTGATATCTGATAATTTTATTGACAGATCTTCATCCCCACAAAGCACTGTTCTGGGGAATTACGTTCTGCACTGGGAGAGTAGTGCAGCCAGTGTGCATCTTGGGAACCTGATCCCATCTCTAAACTATTAATTTAAATTTATAAATATTTAATTACAGAAACATAATGCCTGTTGTTCTGATGGATCTTCCTGTGAACTTCCTGGCAAGTAGTACCCAGACTAATCAGGATATTCCTAAAGCTAATTAAAAAATAAAACCAACTTAATTTTTGCAAGAAGGAGTGTTTTTAAGTGTCTGTTCTAATGTGTTTGCTGGACGGCAAAAGTCAATGCACTATGGACTGACTCCCTCGGGAATGACAATTCTGAGTCATTTTAGCAAAAGAAGAATCTTTCTGAAACCATCTTATTAGTATTGGTTTTAGAGCTCCTTTGAAGACAATGCAGATAACGCGACCCAATTGTTTCTTTTTTTATTAGCCTTAGTGCTTTTGCGCGTGTGCTAAGATGGTGTGTTCCTTAGAGACCAGTTTTCCTAGAAGTGGTTTAATGTGAAAGACAGAACAAAGTGCAGCAGCAGGTGATGCGGAACAGGCAGCAAAGCCCTTGCATCAGTACTGTTGGCTGGAGGAGGGCGGCGTTGCCTGCCTTTGTAAGGAACCCTTCGGCACGTCTCAGGTCATTAGCCAGTAGTACTGCCATGTAATAGTAATATAATAATAACAAATAATAACGGGCATGGGGCATGTCCGTGTCCTTTGCCTATTTAGCGTGGGCTTTGTTTCGCTCTTTCAGTCCCGCAGGCGTAAATAATGAAAGAGCAACTACGTGCCCTCCCGGCAGGCAGGCGGAGGGCGGGCAGCGAGTGCCGAGTCCGAGCCCCGCCGCTGCTCCTCGTTACTCGCTCCTGGAAAACTCCCTGGCCCGCAGGGGACGGCTCTCTCGACCTCATCGAACCTCACACGGCGTTCGGGAGGCTGCAGGGCGGTGTGGTGAGCCCGGAGCCGGCGGCGGTGAGGATGGGCTGCCGGGGAGCCTTCCCCAGCCGCGGTCCCGGAGCTGCCGTCCCCGAGGAGGCGAGGGGACGCCGTCGCTCCCGCCCCCAGCCCGGGAGCGCCGCCGGCGCCCGGAGCGGGGCGGTGCCGTCGCCGGGGTCTCCCCGCCCGGGGGTTGCCATGAAACCGAAAGCGGTTCCCGCCCGCGGGGGTGGTGGCNCCCGGGGCGTGTCGTGGAGCGCGGCCGGGCCCGCGGGTGACAGCGATGGGCGCTGGCCGGGCTGGCGGGGGATGACACCTCCCTGAAGTGCCTCTCCCAGCCCCGCGGTGCAGAGGGAAGTGTGCGCGGGGCTGTTCTTTTCCGCTTAGAGAGGAGGCCCGGGTCGCAAAGCCGAAGTTGGCGCCCCGGGAGTTGTGCGAGGTGCGGCGGAGCCCTCGCCCCTTGCACAGGGGTGCCCCTCGTGGAGCCGGGCTCAGCCCAGCCCTGGCTGGGATGCGCCACGGCCGCCGCCCCCCGGGATGCCGGCGGGAAAGGTAGGCCCGGAGCCCGCCCCAGAGGTTGGCAGGGCCGAAATTTTGGGGGCTGAAAAGGTAAAAAAGTCGGGACTGCTCGGATGAATGAAGAATGTCTTTGCAGCTCTGATCTTGTTAGACTGCAGGGAACTGTAATAAGCATCCCCGCTGGTGACAGCTGAATGCTGCTGGGGGGAGGGAATTTCCCCTCTGTGCGTGTGCAGGGAGTCTTCTGATTTTCCTTGATTAACAGCGCTCTTGAAGCATCTTGAGGCAGCAGGCTTTAACCAAACATTTTCAACACTCTTCATATTTAGAAGGAAAAATAAAGAGCTCCTATTGTTGGCACTTCTTAAATTGCTTTGCCTATTGTTAGCTTGGCTGCATCTTCCCGGTGCCAGCCAAGAACAACTTTCCCCATAACTTCCGTTTTATAAATACGGGCTGGCTGAAGGGAGTGCAATGATGCGCTAAAAATAGCTGGGTGTATTCAGGTCAGGCACATCTCCAGGCTGGCAGCAGGAACACGGTTGTATTTTTAAACCTCCCCTGCTGATTGCACACAGAGCATGCGGGTTTAGTGATGCAGGTAAAATTGAGGTGCTCTGGGATGCCCTTGTGGACAAGCACTGGCCTGGCTGGTTCTTCACTTCATCTTCTTTTGTCTAAGGACTCTGTTGTGTTATTGCTTTTGAGCTAAGTGCGAGGTGTGGTGATCATGTGTTGCACTCAGCCTAAAACCACTCAGGACAATTTCCTTTGCTGTTGGCCTCGATTATGTTATTTTATTTCTGTTGCGCAGAGAAGCGTTTGCTGTGGTTGAGGACCCCTCTGTGTGAGCAGAAGGCAAAACCGCAGCCCTTGGCTGAAGGGAGTTTAACGTTCGAGTCAGGAGGGAGGGACGTGCCTGCGTGTGGGGGCAATAGGAGGTGGTATAACCCTCTGGATCACCGTGATAGACAGAAGCCAATTGTTCCCAGCTGCTTGGCAAGGGAGATCTTAGAGAGGAGATTTGAAGTAGAACAGCCTGCTAATAATCTCTGAAAAAAAAATCTGGCCTCCCAGCACACACTTGCTCAAATACATAACAAGGAGATAGTGGAGCCCGTTTTCATTGCTTGGACAGAGAGGAAACCTCTTATATCATTGGAGGTGATGCAGAGGCAAGTGGAGGGAAACTAGAACAGGTTTTGATGCAGTGGGAAAGTGGAGTTATGGTGAGAGGTGATGTGGTTGTAGCTATGGCTTAGAAAAATGATCCCTGCGGCACCACATAGGGTGGATAAATGAATAAAATATTACATTTCAAGTGAAATAAGTGTTTGGAGATGAGTGTTTTCCCCATTCCTGGAAGCATTCAAAACCAGGCTGGATGGGGCTTTGAACAACCTGGTTTAGTGGAAGGTGTCCCTGTCCATGGCCAGGTGGTTGGAATGAGATCATCTTTAAGGTCCCTTCCAACCCAGACCCTTGATTCTATGAAAACCAGAGGATGATGGTGATGGATGACAATTTTATTTGTGTTATTAGACAAGAAATACTGTGTCATACAAAGATACAAAGCAGGAGAAGTTGGTGAGGCATTGTGAAGATCTGACACTTAAAGCCTGAGAGAGAGATGAAGGTTACAGAGCTGAGTGGAACAGGGTCAGGTTGGGACACAGGTGCTGTGCAGAAGAAGGGCTGTAGGGGAAGCTTGGGGTCTTTGTGCTACCCCTGGGCTGGTCTCATCCACAGCCTGGATACCAGAGGAGGGGCTGAGAGTGCAGCCTGTGCAGAAAGATGGTCTGCGGCGATAGGGCACATCTGTGAGTACCTGGCAGGAAACTTGGGGGTTAGAAACTGAAGAGGTGTAAGCTGCTGAAAGATAAGATTCAGAGTAACATCATGGAGGAAGAAAGAAAAGCTTGTGGTGCTCACAGGCTATTCATGGAGTTTACAGAGGATAAGATATCACAGCCAGGAGAGGACAAGAATTTAAAGTTAGAAAGCTGCTGTTGTAGACTTGGACAAAAGGAATTTCAGGTAAGTGGAGAGGGCAGAAACCAGACAGTTCTTTATTTCACCACACAGGCTCCCTAAGTCAGGAGCGGTTCTTGCACAGCTGTCAAAGCTATGGGACAGGTCAGGAGCTCTTCATTCTGTGCCTCGTATTGCTTGGGTCACTTTGCAAAATCCCTTTAGTGGGCAGGTGCAGACTTGTAGGGTGCTTCATCTTCTGGACTTTATTTGTGCCCACCTTTAAGTTATCCTATAGCCCTCTGTCTTCTTCAGTTCTTTGTCTGACCCTGTGATTTTGCATAAGTAGACATCATTTATCATCAGTAATCATCTGGCTATGGAGAGGTATTCCTTTCTCTGGCTTTTCAGGCAGTCTGTATGAGTTGTAACTTTTCTTGGTCTCCTGATCCTGTGGAGGCAGTTGGTGGTGGCTGCAGGGATTCAGGTAGTTTCTGTTGCCTCGCAGACATCCCGTCTTTGGGAGCCAGCAGCCTGGGACACCTTACAGCCAGGGTGCCCTTGGGTCTGGGCCCTGAGGTGAGGATTTCAGAACCGCTTCCTTTGCTTTCTGGGGCTTTTCTGTCCAAGTTTCTTGGCACCAACTGTGAAGGATTAATGATCACACTGTTAGTCATCAGTCCCTTATCAGTACCAATGAGCAGTTGTTCCACTCTCTTCCCTCAGCCCAGGAAAGAAGCTAACCTCTTTACCCTGATGTGTGGCTGGGCTCGGGAAAGTGAGGAAACTTGAGTCATGCTGTATTGTTAATAAAAATGTTGCAAAAATTTCCAGTTTCCCCTGCTCGATATTGCAACAAATACACAAGTGTGTGAGAAACTGTCTGCACCTAAACCACAGTGGTTTTGATATGGGATTGCCCAGAGTGCTCTGTTGTTAAGCATGCTTGTCTCTGGGAGACTGATAAAGCAAGTTTTTGTGTGTAATATACTGACACTTGCATACAGGAATTCTGTATGGGTAAGTATGTTGCTGTGAACTTATTTTACAGAAGATTATACCAAAATATAAAAGTTACTTATTAGTATTATGCAAAGCCACCTAGTGACTAACTAAACCTCAAGGTCGGGAACCATCTGCAAAGCAGTTTTTTCCCCAAAGTAGGTGCTGTGAGACATGAAATGGTCAGACCTGTGCTAAGTCATTCTCAGTCTTTTCTGCCATATCCATGTGCTTGAAACTGGAATGTGGCCCTATGAAAGAAAAAAAAAATCAAGGGCTTCATTTCTCAATATTGACTTAGAAACAGCTGTTACCAACAGTTGCCAGATCACATATTCAATGAAAGGTATTATGGAAGGCAACTGGACACTCTCCGTAAAGAAGAACAAGGTTGTACTTGTCTGTCCCACTATCATTGTCATTAAACCTTGTGTCATGGCAGCTTTTCACTGAGGAATTATGAAGGTGGACCTTGGTGATCCCTGAGATGCACCTTGATGTCACTAGAACCATGGATCTTGTTCACTGCTGGAAGCAACAAAGCTGAAACTTTGCTGACAGCACCAACTAGTTTTTTCTAGAAACTTTGCCAACCAGTGCCAACAGCAAGAGCATGGTTGGATGCTGTGCTGCCCACAACATGTTTAGCATCCCTTCTTCAGAGCATCTTGTCTGATAGCAAAAGGGGTGGTTCTGCCTTTCCAGCACTCACGACAGGTCTCTGCAGAGTGCTCTGGCTCTCATCCAGGCCCCTGGCAGTGCCAGGGCTTGCTGTGGCTGCCTGGCTGTGGCAGCATACTCAGGCAGAGCAGCACAGCTTTCCACTGCCCACTGCATTTGGAGAAGGGGCCATGGGAAAGCACCGTGCCTGGTTCTTACCTCTGTAGATCTCCAGCCTGTCCTCATGGGAGGGACTTTTTAAGAACACATCCTTTCTTCTGTTGATTTTTTTTTAAGAGAAGAAAATGGTGACAATCTTTGCAGTCACCACTTTCCCAAAGCAAGTTCATGGGGTCCCCAATAGCATCTGGGTTTTTACATTAACAGTTACATTTTCAGTGACAGTTGTGGCTAGAAAAATGTGTGGCTATGTCATCAGACACATGTATGTGTTAAAACAAAATTTGAGCTCATCCTAGTAATTCAGATGAATAACCATTGAGTTATTCATAGCTTTCTGTATAGGTGCTGGTAAAGTTCTTTTTTAAGACTGAGTCAAAAGGTCTGGGCATGGAAAATTAAAATGAAGAATCTCTTGTGCCTTAAATAGAAATTCATGGCCAAACCAACTGAATGGTCAAATCAGCTGAAGTCCTGAACAGTGTGTCCCCATAGGGCAGAGAAAGAGATGTGACTTTTAAAAGCCCCAAAGACCTAGTTCTGCAAAATTTGTAGTGGCCAATTATTTGTTAGGAAAAGCAAGGAGTCACTTTGGCTTCAGTACACTAAAAGATAAAAAATTAAAGCCTGTTAGTTGTGTTGCTCTCTGTCCCTTAGTGTTACTATTTTTTCAGTAACTTATGTTTCTTTATTTTGTTTGTCTGTCTCTTTCTTTCCCTTCATTCTGTTTCCTAAATGCTGTTGCTGTCTGTCTTTTCACTCAAGTTCATCCCCTTGAGTTTGCTTGAAACTTGGTCAGGGTTTCAGCGCTGCGCTTGGCGCTGAAGGAGGTCAAGGGCTGATCATGAACAATAAAATAACACTGCCTGCTGCTCTCTACTCATCTGCAGAGTCAAACTGTTTAAAATTAGGATCTTGCTCCCACTCAACTTCTCCATTTGGGGTTTTCCCCAAAGCTTCCCAGAAGCAGATGGCACTTCCTGGAGCTGTTGTTGCAGAGCACTACACATTCTGCAGCACTGTCTCCTCCTGACAAATCCAACTGGATGTATCCTTCCTTCCGAGCTTCCAGACTCAAGGAAAGCCCATGTGCAAGCTGTTGTGCTGCTCTGATGTCAGCCTGGTCAGAGGTGGTGTATAGTCTACAGCCTGACCAGGAAGCAGCCTGGGGACAGGTGCTGATGGCAGGGATGAAGGAATACCTTCTGGGTTCAAAAGCTTGACTGTAGAAGTGAGCTTAGGCTGTGCTGAGAAATGCAACTCAAATCAATTTAATTGATCCCGTAAAGAAGCAGCATGCCTGCAAATTGGTGCCTTTCCCTTTGCCACTGACTTATGATGCAATGATTTGTCTGTTCCAGAGTTTCAGGGAAGGTTCAGGAAAATAGGCAGTAGGTTGAGATACCTCCTGGGAGGGGAGATGGAAATTGAAATAGGTTAGAAATGCTTTGGGAGAAAGCTTAGTTAAAGGGAAAAGGCTAAAGAGGGTATATGCTGCATTTAGTACAAAAGGATAGAAACTTCTTTTGGAAAATTATGATAGACTTCAAAATTATTGCTTTTAGAGAAAATATGATACATTAGTTTAGGAAAGGAAGAAAAAAAATGAAAACAAGAGACCAGAAAGCAGAGGAAGAGGGCAGAGGAGGACAAAGAAAGAGAGGGGGGTAGACAGGGAGCCTAAGGCACTGCCACGAGGGCAGCACATTTTGGACTGGGAAAGGAGGCTAATGCAGGAAGAGGGAGATGGTGGCTGCCAAGAATCCTGTGTACACAATTAAGTTCAGTCTGCAAAACCATTAGGGTTTATGGCCACTTAAGTTATTACAAAACCAAATAAAATGTTTATTTTCTTAAAATGGATTTTATTTCCATTTGAGGGTTCTGTTTAAATGTGACATGCCTGTACAGCCTGTGGCATGGGTTGATATGACCAAGCCAGTGCTGCTTGCTCTGTGAGCCGTCACTTCACTTCCTGCAGTGGGTGGGTTCACCTGGCTTTGCCGAGGCTACTGTGGAGGGATCTACAGGACTAGACCTGGGTTTTTCTTATTTCCTTGTGTGTTTCCTGCTGCCCATATACTTTTCCTTTGATCACATCGCTCACCAGTTTTGTGGAAGGTGAAAACTACTCTGTATCTTGGATTCCAACTGTGAGAAACATCCTTGGTAACCTTGTGTTGATCCAGATGGTAAAATCTGCAGTCCCTGCATCATTGCAGTAAGGCGAAATACTTTTCAGTGGCTTGCCTTTTATCCTAACACTTCTAAAACATTTTTATACATGATCTTTTCAAAGCTACTCTGGGGGATTTCCACTCCCTTGCTGTTTTAAAATGCTCATACTGCTGTGTTAACCACAAAGCTCATGCTGGTGCGCTCTGTCTCTCTGTCTTTCTGTCTCTTTCTCATTTTCTCTCCATTGAGGACCAGCTACAGTTTCCAGGTATGGCTTTACCGAAACGTGTCTTGTTAATGCTGGCAGGAGCTTAACTTTGCCAGAATTATTTCTCATTTCTGAAGGGCTGTTCAGGGGGTTAGCACACAGGGGTTGGGGGAAGGCTGCAGACCCAAAAACATCTCAGGAACCAACTTCAGTCCCTGAACTTGCAAAGCAGTGCCACAGTGTCATAGGGATAAGTGGCAGAGCTTTCTCACTGAGATTTCTGCTGGTGCTTGGGAAGGTGATAAAACATTCAGGGATTGCCCCACAAGTGATGGCAACAAGGTTAATTTTCAGCTGTGAATGAGGTTATTTTAAGGCATAACAGTATTGTGTTGATTAGAAATAGATTTCTTGATAATGCAAAATTAATTAATTAATTATTTTTAGAACCTCCAGGGAAAACAGTAAATGTGGCAAATAAGTAGACTGGCTGTAAAATCTAAGCTACTTCAGCACCACACACACTTCATTAGTTGTAAGAATGTATTTTAATTTTTTTTTAAATGTTCTCTGTGTTGTAATCTGTCTTAAAAACCTGATGAAGTCTAGTCTTATGGGAATTCATTGTCATACTTGACTGTACCTCTGTGCAAAGGAAACTCTACTGTCTTATTCTGCTTACTGAAAATTTGCCTATGGAAACTGATGCTTGCTTAGTAAGGCACTGTGCATTGAGGTTGAGGTAATATTACAACTGGAACTTCAATAGGATAGTGGTGTCTGTATACCAAAGAAAATGTTTATTCTGCTGTTCTCTGCAACAACATCCCCTGGCGGGGGGGGGAGGGGAGGGGGGCTCAGGCACATATCCAATAGGAAATTGTTGCTGTTGGAAATACTCTCTCCTGGGTACCAGCTGGTCAGTGCACTGCAGCTTTGAAGTGATCAGGACAACAGCAGAGCAGCTCCTGAGAGTCACTTGCTGCCAGGTGAAGTGCAAGTGAGCCCTGAGTGCCAGCAGTGGGGATCCTTTCCTTCCTCAGCCTCTGTGCTGGAGGAACACACATGATGCAGCCGGGGTCCTTCTCCCACATGGGGACTCTGCAAGTGTGTTTTATTGTCAGCAGTCAAAATGTTCTAATTCTTCCTGGGTTGGAAGGGAAAAGTGATGTCAGATTTCATCATCTGCTGTTTTCACATGACTCCCTGTAACTTGCTATATCTTGAATATGTATCTCAAACGGTATAGATCCTTTTAACTATTCTTTAGCAAACTGTTACCTCTTAAACTCTGTGTGTTAAGAGTTGGGGCATATATTTCTTGTCCCCAAAACAGTGGGGGTTTTGGAGGGCCTTAGAGTAGTAAATCATACGACTTTGTTATTTTAATTCAAAAGTACTGGAGGCAGCTAATCTGCTTATAAGTTTAATAGTTTATAAAGCAGCTTGGAGAGGGTTTTTTTCATGCGAGATGTGTTCCCCTCCATTCTGTTTCTGCCTGTGAGCTCCCAATGAAGTGGCTTGATCATAGACCTCTAAATTTGGCAAAACTTTTCCCACTGTGACTAAGACAGTTCTGATCTACCATAAAAGGTAGATAATTTTAGAGGGAGGGACAGGGCATCTTCTAAGCCTTGTCCCTACCAAGTATCTTAGGGAAAAGCAGAAGAGCTGAACTAGAGCTACAGAAAGGTAGGTGCATAACCTTTTTTCTGTGCCCTGTTGTTTGTATGACATTGAAGCTGGTAAGTGAGGAAGCGATCAAGGTGTTTTTTACTGGGAATACCCCAGTCCTAGAGGGTGGCTGAACATCACCCTCCCCTCATGGAGTGAACCTGGCAGAAGCTGTGCTCTCAGTCCATTTGCTGGGCAGCAGGACCAAGGATCCTGTCTTCTTGTCCATGTGTGATGATCAAATCTGTGATAACAACCTGGATGTTTCCTTTCTCAGTCTGAGACATGGTGGCACCCAGTGCCTGTGCCTGGCTCTGCTGCCCTGGAGGTTTTGGCTGTAATGGTGCACTCACAGCTCATGGGGTAACGTGCTGACCTTTCGGGGGGCTTGGCTTCATGTGAAAGAAAACAGGAAAAACATATTCTCTTTTAAAAGAGCAACCACATCATAGGGAATGGGGTTTTTTCTGTGTGCAGAAAGTGTGTTTTTGTGGCTAGAAAAAGTTAATCTGTCCACAGTAGTTCAATGTGATATTGAGGTTCCACACAGCCTCTGTCATTCTGACTGCTGGTGCTGTAGATAGAGAGCAGCAGTGCTGGAGGGGAGCTGTTTGAACACAGCTTTAAAATGTTGATGCAATTTTATATTCTAGTAAGTCATGCCCATGCTGATTTTTCTCCTTATTAATATGTTCTGCTGAGTTTCTGAACAGTAAGCAATTCTAAATGTGGAGGATTTTAAAGGAAAACATTTGGGCTTGGTTTGATGTAGTGGTAGTTACAACAGGATAGCTCACAATTTATAAAGTTTTTTTTTGTTATGACAGTTCTCCCACTTGGATTATTTCCAGTGAGGTTAAAGCAGCTGTATATAAAGAGTTGTTCCAGAAGCATTTTGCTTGTGCAGCTAGTGGTGCAGGCAGGGCTGGGTGGCTGAAGTGGTGGGAAGGTGCAATTAGGAGCTCTTTGTACTGCACTGCCTTTCAGCTCACACCCATTGGAAGCTGTTTATAGGATTTGGGTTTAGCTTCTAGTGATTCGTATCACTTTTTTTATGTGTGGGCAGAATTAATTCTATTTATTTCAGTATAGGGAAATCCTTTTTTTTTTTTTTCTTAATGTGTAGATTTCAGTCTCCATAGATTGGGGATTTTTGTGTGTGTGCTGTTGCAGTGGAGTAGCAGTGAAAATCCCTTTACAGCATGCACTGTGTCTGCCACAAGAACATCATTATGCAGCATGAGCCTGCTGCTCTCTGCTATTTTAGAACGGCATTACAGTTTGCACGTGTGCTGAAAAATTGCATCACACACAAAGGCAGGACGCCTTCCCCTTGCTGGAAGCTGTGAGCAGGCAGAAGTGAAAGCTACCTCAGCCCCTACCTACGCTGGCCAGGCATCAGTGTAAGCAGGAAATTGATTCAGATAACCCTGGGGTGCTCTCACTGTCACAGAAAAGCACTTTTCTCCCTGACGGTTTCCCTTTAGTTTCAGTTCAGAGAGCCCATGCGCTGGAAGCCAGAAGTGGGAGCAAAGCTTCTGCAGCCTGCCCTGAGTCCCTGGTGAGTGCCGGGATGGGAATTACATGCTGCCTGGGGTGGTTTGGATTGCGTCCCACTGAGCGCTGGCTGGCAGTAGGTCTGGCACAGGGCTGCTGTTTCTCAGCTCCTCTGAGTCTCCCCAGCTGATTCACATGGGCACCTCTCCAGCTTGGGCAAAGCATTGCCATCCACAGGCCGCCTCCTGGGGCAGCCCATTTTTTCCAGCAGAACAGCTGCAAACCCTGCAGCAAAGCTCCGGAGAGGCTGGCAGCAGTGCTGATCTCCCTGATCTTCTGGGCACCCAGAGGTTTCTGCTCTGCCCTCTGAGCAGGCAGCCTCCCCCTACACCTGAGGTGCTCTTTCCTGTGTCTTGAGGTGTCCTCAGCTGTGCAATGCCATCCTGAGCGAGGCTGAGCTGGAGGAGGTGCTTTCATGGAGATGCCAAGAGTCTCCATTTTTAGGAGTGGGATCTGAGTTGGATGCATTAGGAAGGTGTTTAAGGAGATACAGGCTCTCATTTCAGAAAGAGAGCTGGAAGGTGTTGTACCACAGCAGAGTGCCTCTTGCAGAAGGAAATGGTTTTTGTTGATTTAATGAGCAGTGAGAGCTCTGGAGGAGTTTCTGGATGGGATTTTGGGCTTCTGGCTGTGTTTCTTTTTAATGTATCCCATCACTTTTTTGCCTAAAACATCTCACCCTAGCTGGAATTTCTGGAGTTAAGGAAGATTCTTAAAGGCAAAATGGATAAAACAGAATTGTGGTGGTGGTGGTGGTGGTTTTATTTTATTTTGTCTTTACACAGAGTGGCATTAGCTTGCTAAACCATACCATCAGATGATGTAAGTGCTGGAGCATAATAGGACTGGGGAAATTGGATGCCAAGTAAATGGGAGAGAGAGCAGTAATAAGAGAGGAAGGAACCTTGTTTCAGGGTTGTCAGCAACTGACGGCAGAGTGAGTTCTTAGGCAGTTCATCCTGTAGGTGGTCCATGCTCTGGAAATTAGTGGTGACAGCTCTCCATCTGCCTTAGAAGCAGCAGGAACACTCTGCTGCTGGCATCTGCTACCGAAGCAGCCCAGACATGACACTGGTAATCCCTCAGGCTGCATTTTGGCATCTCTGGTTGACGTGAGGAAAATCGAATTGCTCCTTATTAGGTGTCAGGGAACTGGGAACCCCATTTTCAGAGAAGGAAACGTCAGGTGTTTAAAAATGAAAGGAGCAAATGGATAACCATGTCTGGCTTGAAGCAGAAGACTGTTCATTTGGAGAGACCAAACACGGTAATTTGCAAACTCCTGTTGGAATAATAAGTCTTTATGGCTGGAATATGATTATGGCTCATATTCCCGAGGGCTACCAATGTTAGATGATCAGGTGTTCTGGAGTATGTCAGACACTCAGCCTGGTGAAAGGCAGGGAGACTCTTACAAACTGGGGAGGTGAATACTGTGTACAACCAGTAATGAGGGTGCTGAGTTACAGGAGCACTTGTATGTTGGCTGTGGAATACATTTTAATTGGTTAAGTGCTTTGGTGTATTTTTGAATCAGGCACATTATCTGTCCACAGGATTTCCTCGCCTAGTATGGATTGTTAAAGTGGAAAGGAAAATGGATGTTGCTCTCTGAAGCCCAAGGTGCTCTGTGGCAGCTCACTAATTGCTGCTTTTGTGGGCCAGAAGGCCACTGCAGCAGGGAGGAAGGGCAGAGTGTCAGTACTGGGCTGTTAATGGTGATGAGCTGGCCCTGCTTCCCTCCAAAAGCAGCAAATGCCCTCAGTGACCTTACAGGAGATGAGTGAGAGCTCTCAGAGAGCTGCTTGTGCCAGTAAGAGTGGCTTGAGTGACTGACAGGGCACGTGGTGCACATAGAGGAAAAATAGCATCCTAGAGCACAACCATAAAACTGAGCACTTCCCTCATGAAATGATCTGAGAGCTCAGGTGTGTTGTGCTTTTGTACAATCCTGTAACATCTGAGTGCAAAGCTGCAAGAAATGCCAACCAGAGTGGCTCTAGGTCTTGAGCTACTTGTTAAAAAACAACTGCAAGGTTGAGGGAGTGGTGGCAAATCTCAAGGTTTGTGACTTAAGGCTTGGAACAAATGTTGATGGTTTTTCCTATTGGAAGATTAACATTGCATTCCTGTGTTGTGTATCAGTTTTGCTAGGTTGAAAGAAATACTTACGTCACAGTTCTGATTGCCACCTTGCTTTCCTTTCTTTTTTTCCCACCACTTCTTTCAGACAGAATTAATATAGCCAAAAATCTTGCACATAATTTAAGTAAAATAAGAGTTTACTGCTATAAATGAATGATCAACAGGAAAAAGAAAGATGTCAAGTTAAGAGGCTTCCACTCCTGTAACACCTAAACTGAAGGTAAAATCACCTTGTTGCCTTTTTTTTGTATGCTTCTTGCTGTGGACCACAAAGCCATCTCCTGCTTGAACTAGTGCAATGAATTTGTATAGTCGTGTGGGTGGGCTCTAAAGTGGAGACTTTCCTGGTGAACATGAAGGCGAAGACTTGGCCTTTGCTTTCCCCAGTCATGT
Source organism: Pomatostomus ruficeps (assembly GCA_013400735.1). NCBI lineage: Eukaryota > Metazoa > Chordata > Aves > Passeriformes > Timaliidae > Pomatostomus > Pomatostomus ruficeps. Next base: position 153,565 of record VYZT01049431.1, read on the forward strand.
CTGTGACTCTTGTAGGTTTTTTTGAGACTAAGAACTGCTGCAAAAAAATTTTTAAAACCCAAAAAACGCAAAAAACATAAAAATGCCAATTCTGTGGAATAATTTTCAGACTGTGAAACTCTTCCAAAAAGTGTGCTTTGATACTTGTCATGTAATCTTCGTTTTGTGGTTCTGTGAGCGTTTTGTTGTTCTTTCATAGCTGGCACCACATTTCCCTCTGAAACCTCTCTCCCCGCTGCAGATGAGAGCCCTCCTGCCAGCAGCAGCCTGCTGCCAGCGGTAGCCGAGGCAGAGTGGCTGCCAGGGAGTACTTGAAGAGCTTCTCCCTGTGCCTGCTTCGCTTCCCAGTGCAGCTCCCATGGCCTGTGACGAACCCACTGCTCTCTCGGGCATCTTCACGCGCCAGAACTCTGCCAGCACCAACTCTCTGGACTTCGAGCCCGACGCCGACTACAAGTTTGTGGAAAGCCTGGAGGAGCGGTACAAGTGCGCCTACTGCCACCTGGTCCTGCACAACCCCCACCAGACGGGATGCGGGCACCGCTTCTGCCAGCAATGCATTCTTTCTCTGAGGTGAGGGCAGGCTCCTCCCGTGCCCACAAACTCCCCTTGTTCCCTTTCCTAAAAAAACCAGCCCACGTCTTCTATAAATGAGCGCTGAGTGCCATAATAATATTACCAACCCAGTAAAAGGCTGAAGGAGTCAGTGGAAGGACTCTGTTGAACCATGACTGCATGCTCAGTGTTTTAGAGGTATCTCTAAAGACCTTACCCAGCACTGGTGAACCGCAGGGAAGTCAGCGTAGAGAAATTGTTGATGTAAGCTGATACACTGCTGTGTGAGATGCTGCTGTGGTCTGTCTGTCTGTCTGTCTGCCATTGTGCTCTTCAGAGGAATTTGCTGCATTGATGTGTCACAGTGTTGGTGCTAGTGGTTAGCTTAGGCTGTGTTCATTTGCTTCTGTGCAATTCCTCTGAATTTAGCAGAATTATAAAACTGATGTTAATATTACCTGATGCTGCAGTCAGATCACAAGGCTGCTGGCATCCCTCTGCTTGGGAATTATCTGTAGGTACAAATGAGTTTACCCCCCAGACCTGTCTGGGAATACATTATGAGCTGTTTGGTGTACCTGAGGGCAGGATTTCGCCTGGAAAGGCTGCAGAGGAGCCTGTTTATGTGGATGGATGTCATTAATTATCTTTTGTGAATTTTAGATGCTTCATATTTGCTGCTTTGTCTCTGGGTTGCCTCCCTTTTGCACTGCCTCAGTGAATGTTTTCCTGCACCCTATTTCAGGATTTCTGGAAGCCTTTTAAGATAGGAGCCATTAGATCTTCTTTTACTGGTGTAGCAAGGAGGGCACTGCTTCTGCTAGGGAAAGACTGGATTTAAAGCACACAGTGAGATTTTTTGAGATATGACATTTGCAAGATGCAGATGGTCAGAGAGTGACGAAGTCCTCTTAATTAAAAAACATCTTGTGGTTTTTACCATTGAACACTCTTAGGACAAACTCTGCTTTCTGTTACATATTCACAGTTGCTGCTTTATGCCCTCTTTGAGCTGTGGGCAGAATTTGGCTGTGTAGTTGCCAGATGAAAGTGTTTCTAAAGGACTTTTTTTGTTTTGTTTTGTTTTTATGGTATCTACTGCTGACTTCTGTCAGAGTCAGATTATAGCAAAGCCAAATTTCATAAAATTAATTGAATTTCCTGTGGGTTAACACGACTCTTCTTTTGATCTAGAGAGTTAAGTGCAGTACCCACCTGTCCTGTCGACAAAGAAACAATAAAAATGCATGAGGTAAGTGGCTATAGCTTTATTTCAGCAGTCATCATTTACATGGGAAAGGCGAGACAGCTGAGAACGAGGTGGCTTTTAGTCCTCAGGGCAGAGCAGCTTTCTGTCTCTAAAATGATGCTAAAGGATGCTCTCCCAGAAAGGAATTATGGCCATCTAGCTAAAGCTTTGTTTTATACCTCATGTTCTAAAGTTATTTCATTTTAGTCTTCTGTATTTCCAGTAAATTCTTTGTGAAGAATTTCACAAAGTTTTAAATCCTCCCAAGTCACCAGATGTCTGGTTTTTTATGGAGAGTTTATCGACTTGCTTTTTTAATGTCCCATCTTGCTGGAATATCTTGTTTATCTGATTGTCTTTGTTTTCACTTGGCTATAATTTGCTGTCTTGACTGTCTCTATTAGATCTCATTAGCCCTGAAGACTTAATTTACTTTTGGGTAACTTTTAGAGGAAAAGAGAAGTTCATCCTTTTTATTTTGCAAGCTATTGTTGGTTTTGGTTGTTTTACTTTATAATGGATTCATTTGTCTTTATTTACATTCCAAGGCTTGAAGGTATACTATATGCTTGGTCCTGCCAGAAATTTTCCAGGGAAATCTATTGTCTCCTTCGTCTCTCTCCTGTTCCTGATAGGAAATTGTAATCAGACTGTCCACAGAATTTTTGTTTTTCATTTGCCGTCTTCTACTTCATGCAAATTTTGATGATGGGAAGATCTTAAATAAGACTGAGAGATTGCTCTGGGGGCTTCATTTGCTTCTGCATACACAGCTGAGAACGATGCTGCTTCTCAGGGGTGACAGAAGGGATATCTCAGCATCGCCTTTGTCCCAAAGGCACTGCTTGAACATAGTGAAGCATGCACAGAGCTGGTCTGGCCTTCGGGGCCTGTCAGCTCCAGCTGCTTTCTTCTAGACACAGGCAGGTTCTGGCAGTGGTTATACAGCTCCTGTGCTACCAGTCCTGCTGGCTATGGGATGGATCAGCATCTGTGGAATAACTACACAGGGGAAAAAAACCCTATGCTTACTAGAAATTTCAAAAATGATTTAATTTATAGTTTTCATACAAATTTTCAATATGAATTATCAAGAGCCATACTCAAAATTATGGAGTTTACACCTGAATGCCTAGAAGATTTGTAGTGATATTTTGTTCTTTTTTATTATTTATAGCATCCCATGTGACTGCATATTAAGGCTGTTTGCTTTCTTTACAGGTATTCAAAGACAACTGCTGTAAGAGAGAAGTTCTCAATTTGCATGTATTCTGCAAAAACTTTCCTGACTGCAATTCAAAAGTAATTCTGGGACGATATCAGGTTGGTTTTGAAGCCTTTGATTTTCATGACAGCTCTGTGTATTTATGATCAGCTAAATTCCAGTGATTGTTTTCAGAGTTATTGTAGCAATGTTGTTTAATTATAAAGATTACGACAGCTATACACTGTAAGTAGCAAATACTTTGGCTGTTAGCTTGTTCCAGCTTTGCCTTTTTAATAAGAATCATTTGCTTTATGTAGCCTTAGTAAAGTACAGTGTCTATTCATATTCTGAATGCTTAGATGATTGTTGATTCACGGAACTGTGCCAGGTCACCCCGGCCATTTGGCATTTAATCTGCTGGTGTGTGTTGCAGGAGCATCTCCAGCAGTGTTTGTTTGAAAGCACGCAATGCACTAATGAGGGATGTCGGGATCAAATTCTTCGCAAAGACTTGAAGGAGCACTTGAGCCAGCACTGTAAATTCCGAGAAAAGATGTGCCAGTACTGTAATGCATATGTGGTGTTAATTAACATAAAGGTAAGATTATGAAGCATTCCCAGGAATGCATAGCACCTGTTTCCCCTTGATATTGCTGAGTGAAAAGTTTCCAGCATTGCAATGGCACTTAGCTCCTGAAACAAAATTTGGCTGAGTAGCTGAATGAGAAAGTATAATAAATGTCCTTTAAAATAATACCAATTATTGATGCTCTCTTACAAACAATAAGGTGATATGTGGCTTGCATTTGTATGTTTGGGATTACTTTTTGCATAGCTTCCTCTATATACTACTTTACAAAAATGAAAACCATTGCCTTGTTCTGTTTCTTTTTCTTCAGAATCATGAGAAAAATGACTGTCCTGATTATCCTGTGCCTTGTCTCCAAAACTGTTCACAAATAATTTTGAAAAAGGAGGTACTATTTTTTTTTTCAGATACTGCAATTCAGCAGATCACACACATTTATGAAAACTGAAAGCTATGTTGCAGACCACATTGGCCCATGCCAATAAAATTTCATTGCTCTAAGTGTTTCCTTTGTTTGATCCTAAAAGGGATATATCTCCCATCTTCTAAGTGGATTATTCTGTCACTGCAAGCCATTGGTGTTTTGCAGCATGGAAAAATACCTGGCTTGCTTATTGATTCTGAATACTCATTTTCCTGTTTAAATGATTGGGGGTGTCATGACAGTGGCCTTTATTCACCCTTTGTGCAGGCATTTAGATTTTATTAGTGCTTTAAATTACCTAGTATTTATTTAATCACAAACTTCTTTGCTAATACATGCAGATTGAAATGCACCACGCTGTGTGTCCCGAGGCAGAAGTTGACTGCCCGTATAAGCAGTACGGCTGTCACATAAAGGTACTGTTTTACAGATCTTTGTCTGTACCAGGACTGGACTTTGTCTCCCAAACCAATCAGAATAATTAACATTACCAATTTATGTCCTTTCACAACCGTTTCTGCCTTTGGCTAAGATGCTGTACTAGAGAATGGCATAAAGGAGACAGTTTGAATGTTTGTATCAATAAATTCTTTACTAACAGCTTCAAAATCTGCATATCTTACTATTTTATTCTTTCACTTTGCCCCTTTGCCTCACTAAGGTTAAAAGAGGGAAACTTGCTGAACATGAAAACAGTGCCCTGAGGGAACACATGCTGCAGATTTTAGACAAGAACTCCCAGCTGGAAGAACAGGTAAGTCATATTGAATGAGCACTCTTCAGCAGTTCTTGACTGGTTAGAGGATGATACAAGATTCCACATTTGTTGCCTGGTTTAGCTCAGCTGCATTTTAAAAGACTGTTTTTATGGTCTTTTCACACCTCAGAAGACAGAATAAGCTCTTCTAGTGAAGTCAGTCAATTACAGGGAAACCTCTCTGTGCTCAAGCATATATATTCTCCACCAGGCACAGTGGGAGGCTCCTTGCCATCGCTCAGCTCATATGCTTTCTGTCTCTGCTTTACACTGGATATGAGGTTTAGAGATAAAGTATTTTTAAGCTTCCTTGGCTGGCCAGGTTGCTCTAAAAAGCAGCCTCTAGATGCCCAGGTCACCTGCTCTGTGTGGAGGCAGCACAGAGGACAGCAGAGCCAGTTGCCAGAACCTTTCTGCTCATGATCACTTCTTTGGCTCCCAGCAGGTGACACTGGGTGTATGCCCAGTCCTGCTAAATTGCATGGATCCAAGCTGATGCTGGACTTACTCTTTGCTTGTTTATGCAAAAAATAAGCGTGCCAAACTGCTAAAACTTGGTTTTGAAGTGTGTATCCCTCACTGACTCATCTTTTCTGCTGGTTAGACATCAGCAGAGGTGAAAAATGCATATACATACACACAGAAACACACATGCATGTGTGCATGTAAGTATATATTATCCCACTATAGATAGACCCAAATGGATCATCATGATGGGGATGAGAAATACAAGCCTCTTTGCACCTTAGCCACACAGATCTATTCAAGAGTCTGATACCTTACGTTCAGTTCTTGCCAGTGCTTATCCATGAACTGTGAGTTAAGGAGTGCTCCAGCTAGCTCACTTAGAGGATTTGCATTGTAAACTTTTCCACTGTCTCTTACATAGTCACATATGTTACAATTTCTTCATTGTACATTTTGGTGTTCCTTAGCACTTATACTCTAATTTTTCCATCTGTAGATATCTGACCTGTATAAGAGCCTGGAATGTAAAGAGATTAAAATCCAGCAGCTAGCAGATGCCATTAAGAGGTGTGAGAAAGAATTCAGACAGTATACACAACTGTTTGGTAACAATAGCAACTTGATGGTAAGCACTCAGGTGAGACACTGATTTTACCTTTTTTACCAATTGCTTTCTTGCATCCTGAAATATGTTTCTCCAGTAATAGTTGTCATTAAAAGCACAGCAATAACAAATCTCCCCAAGACTTTCTCATTTTTTTTACAATATGGTATAGTCTTTTCATTTTAATCGATACAGAAGTTTGGATGCATCATCTGGGCAAAAAGCACTGTACAAATCCTCATGGTCAGATGCCCATGGCAAATGTGCAGGTGTAAATTTGAATAATGAGTTGAATGAAGTGATGTAGTGTGAATGGGCCTGAATGAGGGAAGGCTTCTCAGTCTGTAAATGTGCTGAATTAATCATGAAGGAGCACTGGGATAAGTTCCCAAGCCAGCAGAGTGCTTTCAGTGCATCATATCGTTATTACTGCTGACATGCTAAAGACTTCATTATCTTAATTCAAAGCAAATAGCTGATTTTATGGATATCTCTTGTCTCTTCTTCCCACGCTTTTCTATGGCTTGCACTGGGAAGGCTCTGGCCAGTCACCTGGATAAGTCTGCACGCCTGGAATCACAAGTGAAACAGCTAATACAGATGGCAAACCAGCAGCAGAGTAAATTAGACCTGCGGCCCCTGTTTGACACAATTGAAAAAGTGAAGCAGAAGATTGCCTTGATGGAGACATACGACCAGCGCTTGGGTACGTTGGCACTTTCCTGCGCAGGTAGGGGGGTTTTGCTCATTTACTGGTGGCTAAGTAGAGGCTCTGGTGCTACACTCAGTCAGCTGTAGCTCTTCACTAGAAAAGGCTTTCTTCTTGCATTCTGAGACCAAACCGTGGTGGTGTGTGTGGTGTTCTCCTGCTTTTCCCTACTGCACAATGTCTCCTGAACTCCTGTGGCACTGCAGGGCCACAGAGCTGGCCCTGGTCTGGCTCATGCACTGTGATGGAGGCTGTGGTGCTGTTCAGGCATTCATGGTTTATAGTTGCCAGCTTTTCTTATTCAACTACCAGCTGCAATTACAGTTTTTAAAAGTTAACAGATGTAGTTCATAGCCTGTACTCAGGCTTGGGTAGATCAGTTTTGCCAGCTTGAGTCTGGATGCTCATTTTATCCGGGGCTCTGACAGTTTTATTTTACCAAACGTCTCTCTCTCTTTTTTTTTTCTATTTGGTTTCCCCCCCCCCCCTTTTCTCAGTTGTTTTGGAAGATCAGTCCAGCAAACATGATCTCCAGATCAATATTCACAAGGCACAGCTCAATAAAAATGAAGAACGATTCAAGCTTTTGGAAGGCACATGCTACAATGGGAAATTAATCTGGAAAATTACGGACTACAAGATGAAGAAAAAAGAGGCGGTAGAAGGTCGTGTGCTGTCCATAGCCAGCCAGCCCTTCTATACCAGCCGCTGCGGGTACAGGCTGTGTGCGAGAGCCTACCTGAACGGGGATGGCTCGGGAAAGGGAACGCACATCTCCCTCTACTTCGTGGTCATGAGGGGCGAGTTCGACTCACTGCTGCTGTGGCCTTTCAAGCAGAAAGTTACACTTATGCTTTTGGACCAAAGTGGGAAAAAAAATCACATCGTCGAAGTCTTCAGAGCTGACCCCAACAGCAGCAGTTTCAAAAGGCCAGATGGAGAAATGAATATCGCCTCTGGCTGTCCACGCTTTGTGCCGCACGCGGTCCTGGAGAACACAAAGAACACCTATATCAGAGATGATACTCTCTTTTTGAAAGTGGTTGTGGATCTAACTGATCTGGAGGAATTGTGAGAAGCATGCCCAATCAGTGTGACTGCTGTAACCATGAGGAACTGCTTTTGGGGTGAACACCAGCCATGCAATAGTGAATTGCCACCAGTCAAGCTACTGGGAATGTTTCACGGCTTTGGACTACAGGACAGATAATGAATTGCCAAAGCATTGGCTTTTCCTTTTCTAACCCTTTTTCAAGACTGCATTTTTAAGGCAGCTAGAAGTCCAGTTTGATGCAGACATGCATTCAATCCAGATTGGCTCAGTCCAGGCTGGGGGGAATGCTTGGCTCCCATCACTAGACTGGCAGAGATTAAACTCCTCCAGTAAACTCCCTAGAGCCCAGGCAGGCCTGTGGGCTCCTCTTTCTCACACAGAAGTGAAGCCATGCCCAAACATGCAAGTACATTTCATCTGTCTGCAGTGGAAACATTTCAACATTAGCAAATTTGAATCAATGTGTCTTGATCCCTCCATCTCCTGGATTTTTGAAGCAGGGAGAATGGCTTCAGTTAGGCAGGGAAAACATTTGCCAAGTATCTTGCATCTTTTTTATTTAATTGTTTTTTTCTAGAAAGCCCAGAGGAAGGAGCCACTGCCTCTTACTTTTCTAGCCTGGTTTTTCAGCTGTACAGAGTAACCCCAGGTCACAGCACCTTTCTTGTGTCCTTTCCATTCCTGCCTAGTGCCTTGGGACTGGTTTCCATTGATGGTAAATATCCACAGTCCCCATCTGAAGCCAAAAGCTGCAGGTGCTTCTTACCTCTCAGGACATGGCCAGAGGCAGGGCACTCGGCCAGCCTGCCAGTTCCTGGCTGCACTGCTGGAAGAGAGGCAAAACTCTGGTTCTTTTGCTTCCACAACTGTGCAAAAGAGATGTTTTCTGGCCTACCAACTCCACAAAAGGCAGGAAGACCTTGGGGAATAGCTCATGCAACATGCACTTTTCCTCTCTCCTAGAAGTTTGGGGAAGAAGGAGGAAAATGGATTAGGGAGTGAGGTTGCTATCAGAACCCAAGTTTCATGATCAGTGCAGCTCTAGAGTTTGTTAAAGGAGGACATAGCTGCTAACTGTGATGTCTGAAGATCTTAATTTTTATTCCAAGTTCCTTCCATACTGCAAGGGAATGTGTGCACTGTACAAGGTTTATTTAAGACACACTAAAACCACTAAGATCAGGCACTGAGGAACAAGTGACACAGAATACATGTGCCTTTTTAAAGCCCTCTGGGTGCCTGTAAGAGGGATGTAATTTTGCATCCTCAGTCATTTTGTTATTACAAGTGGCAGAATTTTGCGTCTCTCATCTCTTACAGGTCAGGTAGTGAAACACCATGGCATTATCTGTTGCTCCAAAGCTTATCAAGAGACAGCAAGAAATTCAGCTGGGTTTAGAGTAAGAGTAAACTAGGCAGGATAAAAACCAAAATGAGGCACAGACTGAAAGGTGTAAGATAGAAAATCCAGGACGGAAAATATGGGAAATGAAAAATGCCCTTCCTGTGTGGGATGTTGATATCAACCTAAATAATCCAAGGATCAATACTAAGATGAAGGCAAAATACTTTATTTTGTATCTGCAGTCTTATTGCTAGATCCCACATGGTTTTCAGGATATAATTCAGACACATGTATTTTCTAACTCGGGGGTGGAGGGGAAGAGACCTTAGTAATCTGTACGTCATGGTGGGTTAGCACGTGAAATCTTTGTTTTGATCTAGAAGTCCTTTTTATTTTACAATGTCAAGAAGTACTGAGCCACCATAGGGGCTTTCCGTGTTCCCAGGGACAGATTGTGAGGAACAAATTTTATTTTTGTGTACCACCACGATTGACCTCAAGAGTCATTTCAACTGTAAAACAGAATTAATTAGGCATAACACTTGGTTACAGAAAAAGCAGGCTTGTTTTTGACAGTGGTGTGGCATTCTGTGACATCAACCCTGAGCCTGGATTTCATGTCGATTATTACTTTAATATTTGTCATGTAGCTTTCAGAGCGATACAACTTGCATAATAACCACTAATAACTGATGGGAACGTACCACTCGTGTGTCCTGGGACTCTCCAGTACACTGAGTGTAAAATACAGAAAGCGATAAAGAACTTGGACAAGCAAGGGAGGAAAGATGAAAAGGATGTGTGTGGCCTGTATCCTGGCAGATTCCCAGCCCTCTCTGCCTCCACCACCCCAAGAGTAAAATGGGGATAATAATACTTGCAGAAGGGTTAGGGCTATTTAAATGTTTGTGAAGAAATTTGAGCATGAAAAGAGCTAAGTATTATTAAAACTCCATTTCTAATTGTTAGAGTAGGTGATGGCATAGTGACGTGGATAGTTGTTTAGTGTTTTCCTAGACAGATGTTGAAAGCATGTTTGGTTTTAAGCAGTTTGTACTGCAATCTCTCCTCTACCTACTGGTTGGGTTTAGGTTTTTGCCATGAATATTCCTTTTAAAATTTTGAAGCACAAATTCATCCTGGGTGATGGTAACATCCCTTTTGAAATACTGCCTGTTTTATAAAGAATTCGTTGAGAAAATTAATTTTTTTAAAGACTACCTTCTTTAAATTGGTTCTTTTTAGTACAGCAATTGAGAGATTTATGTTAAAATTTTCAGTGATTTTTTTACTACTTTTAAAAAGGATTTTAAATTTCATCCCATTCCTAATAAAGAAAAAAATGTTGTATAGCATGAATTGTCAGGAAGAATTTTGATGTTGCATGAAGAATACCAAAAAACTTCTCAAGAATATTGTACTGGGTAAGTAACCAAAAGAGCATAGGGTATTTCTACATCAGCATACAGGATGTTTCTAATGTATTTATTGATAGTTTGTAGTGGTTTGACTATCTCTTACTACAATAGAGGCATTTTTCTAGCCGAATGTCTTTACTGTGTACATAAACTAATGTAAGAATAAATGATTTTATCATCCTTCTGGAGTGAGTGTGGCCTATATTCCTTTTGGCTGAATTTAGGCAGACTTTTGAGGATGTGGAGTATTGGGTATTTGTTTACACGAATTAAAAAAAACCCCAAACCAACACTGTTTCAGATTAAGAATCAGTGTGCTCATGGATGTTTTGGTTTGCACTTGAATATTGTAAAGCAGCCGCACATGCCAGTTCAGTAAATCCTAAACTAGATCGAATATCCTCGAGGTCTGAGGATGTACTGCTACGATCATTTCTGCTTGGGACGGGTTCGGGCTCAGCCGGGGCGGGATTGTTTCGGTTCGGAGCAGGAACAGAAACTGTTCCAGTCTCCCGTGACTCCTGCGTGCTTGGGAACGCGGTGTTTCACAGCGGGGAGGAGACTCTCGGCAAGGTAAACCCCGAGTGTGGGAAGGCGGCCCGGGCACTGCACTCCCGCCGTGTGGCGTCGGCGGCCGTGCGGGAGGGCAGGAAGCGGCGGCGGGCGGCCCCAGCCCTTCCGGGTCGCGGGCGGTGCCGGGCGAGGGGCGGTNCTCCGGCCGCTGAGGGCCGTGCGCGGGCCCGGGCGGGATCCGTGAGCCCCCGACAGCCCGACACGTAGGTGGGGGGATACAACCCCTCGGCGTCTGCGCTGGCGGCACCCGAACGCGGGTCTGGCCTCCGGTGCAGGGGAACGAGCCCGAACGTGCCCTCCCCGCCCCGCGGCGTGGTGCAATGTCACGGGAGGGGATGTGATCCTGTGCTCCAGGATGACCCGGCTGGAGCAGGGAGGTTGGACCAGGTGACGCTCTGTGGTCCCGTCCAGCCTGTCCCACCCTGTGATTCCATGGCGCTGCCCTCCGGCGTGCTCGCTGGTTTCCTGTTTCTGCACTGCCCTTTCCCCCCTATCCCCCAAAGTCTTTCGGAAATGATGTTACTGAATGCACTTTTGCCTCTGACTAGATATGGATAACAGGAAGGATGAAAAAAGTAGGATGCTGTGTGCAGCCTCAGAAGAAGAGCTGAAGGCCCGAGGTAGGCGCTTTGATCTGTTGCTGTTCTGTGGTGTTTGTGTGTCACTCTCAGTGTCGCTCACCGGGTTTGGTCAGTTGCTGATGGGAGTAGACCATGGCACATGGTAATTTTATTGGAAGAACAGGGGAAAACACAACCAGCCCCTTAAAACAGGGGTTCCTTGTGTTTAAATTCTGCTAAGAGTCATTTCTGTAGGCCACAGTTACTAGCAGGCTTGTCACTGTTGCCTTGTGTTGTCCTAAGGAAAAGAAAAAAGGAAACGAAAGCGCAGCAGAAGCAGATCCTCGTCTGTTTCATCCACATCATCTTCTAGCAGTACATCCACTTCTTCCTCCTCGTCCCGCTCATCGTCAAGGTCATCTTCTTCCAGCAGTAGTAGAGGTGAGCTACCTCCACATACACATGATATTTTCCCGTTTTGATAGCACTCCTGAGAGCATTTCAAGCTGCTTTTAAACATGGCAAAACCAGCACAAAGTAGCAGTGCAGAATACCGGTGCTGCTTGTTCAGAATGTTTCTGTCAAAACCCTTTCCTATTGTGTGTAAAGGCTCCACTTCACACACAATTTGCAATGTACTCCTGTTAATTTAAATTGCTTCAAAAGAGAAACTGCCATTCAAGTAAATGTTACTTGGTAACAATATGCTGTATATATTTAAGCCCCTCTATTCATTACATTTTCAAAACACAGATCTTTTTGTACTTCACTAGTCTATCTAGGCCAGAGTTGTGGGTTTGGTTTAGTCCTGCTTTGGTCTTAACATTTCAAGCATTTAACTTTGAGGAGTCACATGAAGCCAGCACATCTGCAGAATCGGTAGATCAGGTATTTTCAGCTTCCATGTTAGTCCAGTAAGTGGCAGTAACTTAATGTGTTTTCATTCGCAGGGTTAGTTCAACCTGTGTCAATATATATAGCTGAATTAAAGCATTTTCTTCTTGTGTTTCACATTTCTATATGTCTAATCTGTAATGCTTTTCTCAGAATGCTAAACTTACAGGGTTTGATTATGTTGTTTATTTTTTTCCTTAATTTTAGATTCTCCTAAGTCTAAATCAAAGAAGAAGAAAAAAGAAAAACACAACAAAAAGGTAAAAGTTTACAAAGAGAAATAAGGAGTTAACAAACAGAAAACAGTTCTTTATATTTCAATAACCTTAAATATCATGTGAGACAATGCTTTTTTCTGTGGCTGTGTAACTCCAAATTGTGCTTTTAGGGTTGTGGTAGCTGAACTGATAGATGGGCATGTACTTGACTGTATACAAAAAGAGAAATAATTTCAAGGTTACTTTTGCCAATCATTGCTGGTCCAGCTGGAGTTTAGAGTAGTCTCTGAAGAAAAGAGAAGTGGAGAATCTTGATAACTCTATGGACTTTGTCAGAAGAAATTATTTACAGTCTGTGAGAGAAGTGAGTGGTAGATTCTTGCTGTTGTAATTTTTCTATTTAATTTTCAGTGATCTTATATATTGGGGTTACTTTAAAAGAGAGAGAATGGGGAATCAGACCTTTTCTGTCTCTCAGCTTCAGGGTTTGCTAACTCTGGTGCATTACTTTCTACTACCTGTCCAGCAGTGGTAAGGGCAAGCAGTAGTGGCTGTCTTGACTCGTCAGGGCCTTCAGAGATCCTTGTGGGTTTGGGCATTTTTTTCCTTGTTAGTCTGTAAGCATAAGAGCATATGTCTTATTCTTGTAGAAAAGGAAAAAGGAGAACAAAATGAAGAAAAAGAAAGAAAAGAAGAAAAGGAAAGAGAAAACAGGACCTGTCCAGCTTTCCAAGGTATGCTTGTTTGAGTGTGAAGCCCTGTTTTATTTCTAATCTACGTATTTAATCCGTCTTGTTATAAAAATGTTTATAAGATCACCAGTTTGGTCGTCAACCAATAGAAACCTCTCTCTGTCGTTGTGGACAGTTAGGAAGTATAAAAGATTACTGTCTGTAATTTCACTTCAGATTTGTAATACTACAGAACAAAGCTTATATCTTTTTAATGTGTGATCTCATTTTAGTTCTTCAAAAACAAAAAGAAGAATGAAAACTACAGCATGATAACTGGAAAGAAAATTAAGATGAAAATAAAGAAGACTAAGGAAGATATAGAGGTAAGAGTTAAATAGTCTATATGTCCATAAAAAAACCCATGTATTTTTTAATATTTTTATAATAGTAGTTTTTGTAGAAGAGTGGTTCTTGCAGTTAGGGGTTGTAAACTGAGTGTAGCTTTTAGTGTGGCTCTGATATAATCTGAGAAATTTTAATTCATTCTTTTGGCAGATTTTATGTTATGAGAGGGCTTGGAATAGTCAGGCATGAGCAGATAAACCAAAGGATGCTTTTGCAGGTTCTTAGAATTTCAGCCTTTGATCATTAGCCACTTTGTAGTTTTCTCTTACACTGGTTTTAATTGTACTCATCTTCTTTCAGTCTCTTGTGATCAGTTGTGGTAATTGCAACTTTACTGTATTTTTCTAACACATGCAAGACTAGCCTTTATTTAGAGAGGCATTTTTAAAAGCCCAGTAGTAGTATTAGGACCATGTGATCCTGCATTTTCTCAAAGTAGTCAAATATTTTTGCTGAGATACCCAGGGAAAGAGATATTGGGAATAATGTTTTGTGCTATTGGCACGGATGTTTAGACTCAGCACTTAAGGTATACCTTCACTCTTTTCAACAATTTCCACACCTCAGAGTGACCTGCAGAGGGCTCTGGTACTGGTCAGGAAGTGTTACTGAGGTATCCAGCTTGGCAGATTCTGGTTCAGCCCTAGTAGTTAATTCTACAGCTACCAAAGCAGCCCTGAGCATTCTGAGGTAAATTTGACTGAAAACACATTATCTTCTCTCTGTGGCACCAAAGTGTGTGTTAAATTATGAATACTTGCTAGTTCTCTTCCAGTAACCTGCTTGTTATGATATTTGATGTCAAATATTTGATGTTGGTCATTTTTTGATTGATGCCTCTGGTCTTGCTGAATTGAACAACATGACTCCTTGCAATATTTAAAGATTCAATAATTTTTTTAAAAAACACTGCAAACAAGGGTATTGATTGTTTGGGCCATCTCTTATGTGAAGAAAGAACCTAAATTCAGGGTTCTGTTATGCTGCAAGCTGCTGTTTGCACATAGAAAAAAAACCTGATGCTTCCCAAAGCACAGGACTTGCTGTGAGTACAGTGAAAGTTGCCTCAAACACCAGAGAGGAGCATCTGTTGTGCTTGTGAGTTCCCTCCTGGGCGGGCTGTGAGCTGTAGGATGACAGCCCAGTGGAGTCTCTGCAGGGAGCCACTTAGCAAATGTCTCATGGAATAGTGACAGTGACAGCTTGTCTCCCTAGTACCCGTTGCCTGGCACTTCCCCTGGGCACCCACTCCTCACTGGTAGCTAGTTAGACCCAGCTGTGTCAGTGGCACTTGCTTTGGGATGTGAAAACCCCACAGAAAACTGGCATCTGTGGCCTTGCTCCACTGAGTACAGGTTTGTTCAACCTCTGCCTCTGCTTGTCTGCTCTACAGAGAGACCGGAACCGTGCGCAGCTCCTGGAATTCCTGAACTCTGCCTTGTAACGGGAAGAGTCCTCACCAAGGACCTGTAGATGTACCAAGCCAGCCATCATCATGCCTAGCAAAACACTAAAGGGAAACTCAGGGAAAAGGACACCAAGTTGGACAAGACCAGACCCGCCTACTGAGAATACAGCTGGGATGTCCTTTTTTAATGGCAAAACGAAGAGTAGCTAATGACTTGCTAATGGAGATCCATGTCCTCCTTTTGAGATCCTAAGGTAATAGCCAGGCTGTGGTGTTTTAGAAAAGCCCAAGTGTGTGCTGTCCACAATGATAAGAAATGACACACTGAAGTCTAGTAATGTAATTTCTATCTTAACTGCATGCAGAATGCACTCTTGATTTCAAATGTCTTAATTTTTCTAGTAGTTTAAGCAGAGTATTTGTAAATGTCTGTTTGAAAGATGAGGTGTTTCTTTCATGTATATTTTTTTCTGGTAGTGGTTATGCTTATCCTAAAGAGCAAATTGACCTTTGTAAGTAGAATATGCTTTTACATAAATGATTTTTTTGGAAGTTCATTCACTAATATGTTATTTTCTTTCAGAATTTGAAATGTGATGTTTTTCAGGACAGTTTATTGCTCTCTCTCATTAGAAAGCATAACAGCAAAATACTCTAGAGCAATAATGGTAACAAATTATTTTTATCCTAAAATAGAAGCAGGAAAGATCTCTGGTTTTGTTTGTTTGTCTGAATCAGTTGTTCAGCTCACAACAGATAGTTTACCCCTCGCATCTGGAGTTGCAGTTCCTAGACTAAAAGCTCTGGAGTCTTGGCCTGCTTTTCTGATCCTGTGAGCCATGTATCAAATCTTCCTCTGTTGGAAGTGCAGCAAGACACGTACCATGGACATACCTTAGTGTGATGGAGAAAGAGCCATGGAATGGTGTTGAGGCAGGCAGTGACAGTGACTTTACGGGTCTGTTGGCAGTCCCCTGCGAGGTGAGATGGGTATGGACATGCAGCAGGAGCCCAGCACAGCTTGTGGGTGTGCCAGCTGTGGTAATTTGCCCAGTGCCTGCACTCCTCCTTCTAGACCTTGACTCTTGGTTCGCAGCAGGCCCCTGTGTACATAACCCTGCTGTGCTGTGGAGTTCCACTTGAATCGCTCATGGAGCAGGTGCTCCTCAGGAGCTACAGTTTAGGAATGCCTGAAGGAAGGACTCAAGGGGAGTTGAGTTTGACAACATCAAGTGTACAGCAGTCAGAGTGGGGGAAGTTCATTAAAGAGCAAATGAAAAACTGTCTGTGTCTGCTACGGTGTTTTGAAGTAAACCTGAAGATTTGTGCCATTGCTCAAGGGATAATTTTGTAACTGTTTTGGTGTGTGAAACATTCTGAAGATGCTAGAATTCTCTTCTTTCCCTAGTTTTCTTTTGTTGTGAAACATTTTGTCGTGGTTGCAGAGATGTAACTTTTTAGAGACTAAAGCCCTGATCCAGCAGAGCAACTCCTTACATCCTTATGAACATGAAAGTTGCAAAAACATAGGTAAGAAATGGGAGTTTCCTTGACTTTTAATGTGACAATGGAAAGGGGTTTTTTGAAAGCACTGTTATGAAATGTCAGTAGGGGGGAAAATCAAACAAACAAGAAAACCCCTTTTTTTTCACGGGGATTATGCTTTGATTTATGCTACCTTGGTATTTTCTACCTAGTGATGTCAAAGCATCTTGCCCAGAGAAGCAGCTTTTGTCTCTGGACTTTGCATAACAAGGTTAATCCCCGACACACATTTAGAAGACACTTAACATCCTTCCCATTCCCTAGGTTGTATTTTATGTAAAAATAGTGTAATTTCTGAAAATGTGGTGTGGGGTAGGGAGTAGAAATTTGGAAGGTGGAAAGAAAATGGGAATGTGAAAGCCAGAGATTGCAGTTGTAAAGAACTGCGTTGGTTGGAAAGTTCATACTTAGTTTAAATAATTTGCTTTTTGTTGCCTTGGTCAATATCATAAAAACTCCTTCCCTGTTCTTCATTAGTATGGAAAAGGCAAAGGGCCTTTAGCATATAGATGTGGACTGTTCTTTTAGGGTTTTAGTAGTTGCCTACTCTCATGGTACAAAAATGAGTCAAACTATTTCTTCTTAAAAAACAAACTTTTTTTTTTTTGCTGTGTGTTCAGGACAGAGAAATTTTCTGGGTTTGTTGTTTTTTTTTTTTTTTGACATGCTGTGTATGCTTTGATGATGGTTTAAAATATTTCTGTGGCAGCATTTACTTCTAAGCTATCATTTCTTTTAGAAAGCCAAGCTGCTTAAACTGTGGCAGTGATTCTGCTTTATTCTCTCCTGCCCAGTCAGTTACAAGTGCTCTCTGAAACTTCCCAGCAGTTGCTGCTTTTATAAGCCTCCTTCTCTGTCCTACCCATCTCCATGTAGATTCTCAGACTTCTAAAGAGGTTTGAGTCATGTTGCATCCTTCCCTTCTCCGTATTTCCCCACAAGCACTGAGATCCTGAGCATCACCTTGGGACTGTCTTTGAGCTGCTGTCTGGAACTGGCCAACAGATTCCACTCCTCCCTAGTGAGCATAGGCCCTTACAGCCAGAATAATTGTCCATACCTTGCCATCTCAGGAAAGAAGTTAATTTTACTGACCTTTTCACTAAAACATAGCTTCTTAATAGCTTCAGATCCCTGTTGTGGCAGCTGCAGCACAGACTGAACCAGATGAGAGGGTTACAACAGTAAGGTGAAAATCAGGTTGAGAAATTTGCATGAGGGAACTGTGAAGCAGTGTGGGATGTTAACCTGATACACACATGGCTGATAGAGAGAGAGACTTGCTGCCAGGTCTGCCAAAAAGTGCATGTCGTGGGCGAAGGTGAAGGCTGGAACAAGAGAGCAGTGGAAAAAGTGTGAGGTATGGATGGAGGGAGACTGCTGCCATCAGAAGTCACAGAGTGGGGCAGAGGCCAGGTGGTGAGCAGGGGCTGCAGAAGCTTACCTGGCTGGGCAAGTTGAGGTTCTTCCTAAAATGCTGAATAATAGAAGTCTTTCAGATGTGAAACCTGCTTTTTGTGTGAGTGTGTATGTGTGTATCCCCTATCACACTTGTTTTCTGTGTTCTGCATCATTTTCCATTCTGAGAACCATGCAGAACTCAACCGAATTTTTTTAGCAGCAGAATTTTCAGAAACAAGTCACTGTCGTGGGAAGGAGGGGAAGGATACATTCTCTGAGCTGCTGTTGCCATGCCCATCTTCCTTGGCACTGTTTAAAGTATTCTATCCTAGCCAGTTCTTGTGGGCAGTGTATTCTTTTGTTACTCATTTCCTTTACAGTTGGCTTGAACTTCACTCTTTTGCCCACACAAAAATGTAGCAGAGATGAAAAGCTGAGGAAATATGTAAAAATGCCACTTTAAGACAAAGTACCTGGGTCCATGGAATTGCAGAGCTGAGCAGAGCCTGCCATTTTGGTAACAGTTCAATATTCAGTATGGTTAAACTTGGGCAAGTTGTGCTGTTTGGATGTGCTTGGGGGTTTCATGCTGCAGGAATGTATGAGCTTCCCAGTCACCCTCTGCAGCAGGAAAAACTGAGTGAGCTCTACATGCAGGGGAAGAGCAGAGGTCATAGAGGCTGAAGTGACTTGCTCTGGGGTCACCTGCTGAACCTTTCCTGGTGTGGGCAAGGGCCTTGATGGCTGGTGGAGCTCTGATGTCCTTTCATGTGTTAAACACACTCCTCAGGGTCTTTGCTGTGTGTATTTAGAAATGAGTTTCCAAAGTTCTGGTTTCAACACTCAAGCCTGGGAGCTCCACTGTCATTTGGGGACTCAGTGGAATGGCTGGATTTTATGTCATACTGGGTTTTCCTGAAGGAGTGAGGTCCTGGGCACACCTGAGAATCCTCCAGTTTGCACTTGGTTATATTTGAAGCTGTAGGGTGATGAGTTTTTGAGGACTGCATCTTAAAATTATTGGCAAGCACCCAGCTACCTAGTTCTACCTCTGGACGAAACTAATGATCAAAACTACTGTCCAGTGCAGAGATTGTGATTTCTTTGCCTGTTGACCATAGGTATTTTTTCCCTGCCTATTCAAATTCAGTCTTAAATGGTGATTCAGAGGTATGACCCTCTAGTGTTGCCTGAGGAACAAGCAGGACATGGTGCTGAGGGGTCTAAGGAAGCTTAGGAGCAGCGTGAAGAACATCTTTGGTACCCAGCCTGAGAGGCACGGTGTTCATGATGGCAGCTGTTCCCATGCCAGCGTGCTGGCCGCTGGTGCCAGCTTCCACTCAGGCACTAAACACCAGGGCTGACATCAGTTATGGTCACTTTGCTCTCCCTTCGTGAGCTGCTCTAGAAGTGACAGAACAGTGGTGTGAGAGGGAGGAATCTGCATCCGTCAGGAGAGACCTGGTTAGGAAGCTGCTGCCTGTTCCCTGGTTGGTCGGTGCTGGAGTATATGCCGGTAGGTGGCATTGCTGTCCAGCTGGAATGTCACAGAAATCTTTCTCTTTTTTTAACCTTTGGACATTGGCTTTGCACTTTCTTATTCTGAAACCTTATAATTAGCCTGCAAACACCTAATTATGGTTGTTTATGGGGAACATGTGTTATTGCTGTCCTATGAATGTAATCCAGTCTTTGTTGCTTTCTTGCCCTTGGTTGTGCTGAGGACAGACAATAGTCTCTTCTGCTGGTGCCTGTGTGCCAAAGACAGAAGGAAGCCTTTAACTTCTCATTAGCTGAATGCAACAGGAGCGAGCTGCTGAGAGCCAGCAGGGGCCTGAAAGGTGCACCACCCTACCTGGGTCTGCTGAGTTCTTCAGAAACTGCACTATGCTCTTCTCCATCTCCAAAATACCAGTGCCAGAATATAGAAACAAAACTCACCAACATAAGGAATATTTCAGTGTCACTGCTTCATAACACATCTGGTTACTTAACTAGCTTTCAGACAAAATTAAGTGCTATCTGTTGCTTTAGACAACCTCACACTGGAAAGTACAAGGTTGGAAAAAGTAGTGCACATTGACTGTGACCTGATAGAGGCCTCTGAGGATACAGCATAGTGAACACCAAACAGATGTAACAGTAATTACATTCTGAGAGCAGATACTCTGTTGTCAAAAACACAGAAGCTCTTTCCCGCACTTTGGTGTCTCTGCTTCTGGGTCAGATTACATTTATTTGGTACAGGCAACATGTGGCTGTGACTAAAATATAGAGGTGAGATGCTATAATCTGTGGGATAATCTTAGCCAGGACCCTAACAATTTATAATTTTATGCAGTGCACAGTGACAGTGTATACAGTGTATTCTTGTAGGCCTCTTTCTCACCTTTCTGCTGTCTTCTTTAAGATCTCATCCTGTGAGGATTTTCCCTTCGTCTGAGAATATCTTTGTGCAGCAAATGCATGGAAAATACATGGTAGTCATTGGGAGACCTGGGCCCAAGGCCTAGCGTTGAGGGCCAGCAGAGCATCTTTCTGATGTAAGCCAGCCTGAGACATGGCCTGTGTGACCATGCAGAGGAAACAAGAGGTCCCTTGTGCCGACAGCCCACACACAGACAGTAGTACCAGGGAAAGGCAGGCACTGGAATTACAATGTCTCTGCCTGGCACAGGTGGGTGGAACTGAGGGAGGCCTGGTAACCCTTCCTCTGTTGCAGGGCACAACCAAAAAAGGCTGTGACTGATGCAGTCCAGTGCTTCTCAAAATGCTTTTTGGGCAAAACTACAGTACTGTGTCCTTTAGCAGGGAGATGTAGCAGTACACAGTGACCATCCAGTCAAACTGTCTGTAGTTTTCCTTCGGGGAGACACCTATAGTAATGTCTGGGGCAAGTAGTGTAACCAACACCACAGATTTGCTTGTCTACGGGTTCTGGCAAGGAGCAGCTTAAGCCCTGTGCTATGGGCTGCGTCTAGAGCACTGTGGTTTACTAGCCTCCTGCACTCACACAGTCCCCTTTTGGAAACACTCATCTGTCTGAGGTGCAGAATATCCTAAGCAATGCAATTCATGCCTCACTAATACTTCATGGAGGGAAAGAATGGTTCCCTTTTGTTGAGCACATGCATGCTTTGTATATAGGATGCTTAGCACAGGGAGCCCTGAGCCATCTGGGGCCATCTGCTGATGTTAAAGTGTTTCAGGACACAGGATCAGGTATGGAATCAACAGAGTGACTCAAAAGTATCTGGAGACAGAATGTTCATTTTGTCTCTTATCTCATTTTGTGGTAATACTGGTCAATGTAAGACGTGCTTGGAAGCACGTTGATGGAGACTTCAATTCAAGGTTGTATCTGCAAACCAGAGAATTTCAGACCTTTGCAATTGCTTAATCCTGGTTATTTATCCCCTTATATCTTGAGATCTGATTGTAGAGGTAGGAAGATAGAAAGTGGGCCGTTGCATTTGTAGCCTGTAGAGAGAGGATGGAGGTTTTTTTGTTTAGATCAAGTGCCTTTACCATTCTTGCCTTCCTCCTTTGATATATACATGGTAGGACAGTGGAACATCTGTTGTGTTTGGCTAGATATGGACAGATTATATTTCCGGAGATCTTTAATTAAAGACAAGTACAAATAAATTGGTTTATATTCCACAGCATTGCTTTAATTCTCCAAGGTTCCGTGATGAAATGTATAAACAGTGCAGTGTCAACAGACAGGTATTTCCCTCAGAGCTTACTTCAATTCCCCGTGACATGACAGCTGCCTGAACTCTGTGCTGCTGTGGGTGAGGAACCTCACCTTTTGCCCTGCATATCCTTTCTGGCTGACACAGCTTGTGGCCAGGCTCACCTCTGGAAGCTGCAAGAGCAGGCCTGCACAGCCTCCCTCAGGAGTGTAGCACCTCTAAGGAGTGCTAGCCCCTGGAAGGTGAGCTGTGAGGCTGAGCTGCTGCCATTACTTATTAGAAAGTATAGCAAGTCTAGGATTGCTTTCTCCTGGGTGTTACAATGTCCTTAGGACAGCACAACTCTATCAGCAACAGTGATGCACTGAGCTGACACCAAAATCCTTGCTCAGTTCTGAGAGAATGTTTGAGCATTTAGAATGATTCTTGTTCGGTTCACTGTTGTTTGTTAGTGATGATGTGCTGCTAGTTAACATTTCATTCTCCTTAAAGAATTAAGACACAGGACTATCTCTCAGGAGATGCTAAAAACAGATCACAGGGTCTCATCAATGCCATGCAGAAAGGTGGGTTGGTTTTTTTTTTTTTTTTTGGTTTTTCTGCACTAGCAAGTAGTGCAGCCCAGGAGGAGCAGAGCTGCAGAGTGAGCCAGTTACCAGTGAGGGCCTGATCTTCACATTACACAAGTTTCATGAGAGTTTATTTCAGACCACCCTTAGTCCAGATTTATGGGCTGTGAGCTGCCTGCAATGGAACATCTGGGTTGGCTTTAGCCAGAAGCAATCTGGTTTACCTCCTATATGTGCCCAGTGCCATGGACCGTAGCACACTAGGTGGGGACAGTCAGGAGTTTCATGCTCCTCATTTGAACTGGCACTAATTTAGCCACACCAAATGTGGCTAAATTAGTGCCAAGGCAAACATGAGTGGGTAGTTGTTGCTGCCTGCTGGGACCAAAGGCTCATTTAAGGTTCTGTCTACAGCATTTCTAAGAAAAATGAGCACCACAAACACAGTGCAGTAGTTGTGCATCCTGACCACCTCCCAGCTCTGCTTCAGGACCTGCTGCTGCATGCACAGTGCAGGAGCTCACAGTCAGTCTCCAAGCAGCTGGCTACAGGCACTACTTCTACCCCTGTAAGAGTACTAGATAGCATGGAGTAAGAATAGAACTCTCATAGCTTGGTATCGGAATATCCCATTCGATCCTAATGAGACCCCAGTGTAACCTCCAGAAGTACAGGGAGAGTGATACAGTTTAAGAGTTTGGATTACATTTTATCGTGGAAGTAGAAGTGATAGGTAAGTTGAGGCAAAACAGCTGTCACAAGCACTGCCATAGCCTGGCCTCCATAACATGCCAAAGGTCAGATCCGTCTCCTTTGCTGGCTGTTGTATGAGAATGGTATCTGCCAGCTGGAAATTGTTAATGAAGGGCACAGCATGATCACAGGCTGCTGTGACAGTGTGAACACCCTTCAGTGATTTCCTTGGCTTAGTGCATTGCTGCAGGGAAGTTACTGCTGATTCACCTTAAGAAAGAGCTGACACTGGTGACCCTGTAGCATAACAAAGAGTTTTGTGGCAGTGTGTCAGAATGTCCCGAGTCTCCCAGCAGTCCATCAAACATCGCATCGATACAGTCGATACTGGAGGTGTCAAATAGAACATAAGTGCAAATGAAATGACTACAGAGCTGCAGCATGAAATTCATGAACTCATCTCAGCCTTCAGTACCATACAGTGGCTTGCAAATATATTAAAAAATATGGCTGACTCTTTCCCAAACAAGAATTTTTTCTGCAAATTGTGGTGATCCCTTGGTAGAGATCCTACATCCTAGGCAGCTAAGGCTATGCTATGTCAAGTCTTTGTTTTTACTTCATCTACACAATCACATTACTTCACAAGGATATATGGCTGAAAAACACTAAGCTGATTGTCAGAAGGCTTTAAACTCTCCCTCACTGACCTAGAGTGGAAATACCCTGTCCCAAAGTGGATGCTGTATATGGAAGCACTGACTTTTTGATTAAGAGTGAGCTGCTTTCTGTCCCTAGGAGGGTTGCTGACAGCAATGTTTACCAAGGGATATAAACTGCAGCCTGTTGCTAGTAAGAAAGTCTTGTCTTCAATCTTACATAGCCCAGAAGGGAGAGAGGAAGAGCCAGAATCCCACAGTCTCAGAGAGCTCTTAGGGGTTTGATCTTGATCTTTGTTTTATGCTGCCTTCCTCCATCTCTGGAAGAAACTGCACATTTCTAGTCTAGGATAGATTTCATGTACTGGAATTCTTCCCAGAGTTGGCAGAGCTTCAAACGGTTTTAATCTTGGCTTTAGAACCCACATGCTGTTACAAAGATCCCCAGGGAAAAATAGCTGGAAACGGAAAAAAAGAACAACAAAGCTACAGGGTCTTCCAGGAGGCTATACCCCACTAGGATGATTCCCCAAAAGCCAGTCATACAGGCAAATCCCTCTCTTCGTTCCCCATCTCCCATTGGTCACCACAAAGCATCCTAAGTCCTTGGGTTCTCTACAGGACACTTGACTTTCACAGTGTGCCCTACTGTTTCCTTTGCTGGTGAGAGCTCTCCCTACAGATGCTGAGTTAGGGCCCTAGCAGCTTTTCCTTAGTGGCATTTTCCTGTCTCTTCAAGGTCTCAGCAGAACCTTCATCTGCCAGAGCCCTTCAGTCACTCACAGCAGCAAAAAGTTCCAGTGATCTCAACTGTGGCCACTGTACGGAGAGCCCTGGAGATGAATGCTGAGTCCCTTCACCCTTCCCCTGCACATGGATACTCTACTTCAGCACTCTTTCAGGCTTGGCCATAAACATTCATTTCAGACCACTGATGTATTTCTGGGGTGTAGGGTGGAGCATTTACCTCAGCAACACAGAGCACTGAGGCCCCAGAGCAGTACTTGACACAGCACTGAGGTATCCACCTGTACACAGCAGGTTGATAAATTTCTATCTACTCTGCAGGTGCAAGGTTCAGGGGGCTCTGCCTGCACAAAAAAGAAAATACCCAAGAAACCTGAACATGCATAAACTGGTTGTTGTGGAACATGATTGGTCTTTAATCTCAAAAAGCTTGGGTCTGTTTCTACTCAGGCTGGATTGTGAACTGTCAGCAAAAAAGTGGATCAAGAGCAGTGCTGAGGTTACGTGTGAAGTTTGTTGTAGCACTGAGGAAAGATATTAGGTGGAAAAGGAAGTTCAGTTCCAAATTAGATGCTAGCTTTAACTCACAAGCCTGATCCTGCAAGCCTCACTCATTTAAGTGGATGTCTTGCTTTCAGCAAGATTGGTCCAGCCAGCAGCTCTCAGTAGCTTGAGCCAAAAGTTTTTATAGATAACTACATCCAGGCTGGAGGGGAAAGGGAGAAGACAGATATAGCAAAACTAACTCATTTTCCACAAGAAAGCAGTAATAAAAATGAGACAGTATGTGAACCTTGCCCTTAAGGTTACTGAATAGCTACTGAGTTAAAGGAGAGGCTACTGCGTTTGGTAATAAATGGTGTCACAGACTGCAGGCATCAGTAGCGGTTACTATGGACACAGCTTCCAAGACAGAGACAGGCAGGAAGAGGGAGATGGAAAAAAGAAGAAACAGTAGAGTTAAAAAAGGGTTAACTGGGATTTTGAAAGATCAGTGTCTAAAAACCTTATTCAGTATAGAGTCAGAAATCCTTGGTGTTCCGAAATTCTGGCATGCTCCAAACCCTCCTGGTGGGCTGGGTGCCCCGTTCCACATCCTCAGAGATGGTCTTGATGTCACTGATGAATGGGGAAATCCTGGACCGAGATTTAAATGTTGTTAAGGAGAGGCTGGTTCTGTTCTTTGTGTTCCATTGCCTTGCAAGCTTCTTGGCCTCTTCCTCCTCTTTGATCTTCTCAGCAGCTTCCTGCAGGACGGAGCGGAAGAGCCGTGATACTTCCTGCGCTTCTGGCTCATACTCAGCAACCACTTGCCGGAACCTGGAAGCACAGTCAAGCCACAGCTTTGATTAAAAACACCACATTACGGATTGCTGCCAAATCCCTGTGCTAGGCTTGGAACTTGCACTTTCCTGCTAAATGGGACTCCCTGGACTGAAAGGAACCACAACAAGGAGGGGGCAGGAAGATACGGCCCAGGTCTCTAAAATCACAAGCAAGCCAGGGAATGTAAGGAAGTGATGAGTCACTGTTTCTTATAAGCACAAGAAATAACAGGGAGAACCAAACAAAGCTGGAAGGCAAGTTTGAAACAGAAGGAAGTGCTCTTTTCACACAACACCTATTAAACCATAATTCAGTGCTATCGATAGCTTAAGAAACAAAATTATTGGACAAGTTTGTGGAAAATGTCCCCATCACTGCTGATTAAACATGATTGTCCAAATGCATATCCTTGCTCGAGGTAGTCCCTGAACTGCAGCTTACCAGAAGCTCAGGGTAGACCAAGGACAGCCCCACTAGACTTGCCCTCCTTCCAATTCTTGTTCCCCATAGCATTACCCAATGGCCTCTAGAGAAAGGAAAATCCAGTCACTTTGTTTGATAGTCTTTCAATATTTAACTTTCAGTGAAGTGGTATTTCATTTCCTCGTGGATTTCTGTAAGATAACAGACTGGCTCAGCTGAAAACATCCTTGTTGGCAGCATGATGCTGTAACTAGTTAGATAACTCTGAATTACTTCAGTGTCTTCTCAGCAAAGAGCTCAAAATGGAGCTTTTTGAAATTTATTAGGCTAGCTTGATACGAAGGAAGTGAAGAATCACCCCTGTTTATTTTGCAGATGAGGAAGATAAGATGCAGAGCAGAACAGTTTTCTTGAAGCCACTGAATGGACCACTGGCTGGTCAGTGAAGAGAACATGCCATTCCTGACATTTCACCTTGTTGTGAATTCACCTGGGTGAATTGTGCCCAGCCTGGAGAGTGTGGGATCCACTCCCAAGGCTCACACTCTGGTCACGTAGATATTCTGATTGTTCTGTAATAGTATGCATTTGTGACAGATGGTAATATGGCCACTCTTCTAATAAATAATCAGTTCTTGACATAAAAATTACACCTGCAAGAAGCCACAGAGCTAAACTAGTACTTCACTAAAATCCAGGTATTTGTACTTCAGGGAAGCTAGTGTGTATAAAGTAAGCATTTTGATATTTTTCTCCAACAGATATTAACAAGGATGGAAAACATATGTAGGACTGTATTTTAAAAAGCCTAATACAGCAGAAGCTGGTAGAATAAGATATTGCCTCTTGTTTTTTTTTATAAGCCCTAGGAATGTAAGAAGGAGTTTAACACACATGGAATTGCATTTCTTAATGGTGTGCCAAAGGATACCCAAGATAATAAGGACCGAAGGCAAGCCAAAGAGAAACCAGAAAGATTTTTTGTACATTTATGTATTTTGATTCCTGCTGTGGAGGCCTGAAATTGGACACACATCTTGACATCCTGCTGTATCCCAGATATTTCTCTCCCAGCAAGTACTGGCAGCTACGAGTACAGTTGTGGAGACACCAGTGTTGCTTCCTGGGGGAACTCGGTGTCAGCAGAAGCACCAGTCCCTCCCAGTGTCAAGCCAGAGCAGTTTGACACAAAGCTTTCCAAAGTCACCAAAATGTTTCTTAACTGTTTCAGTTGCTTCTGATTAATTCTGAATCTCCCTCCTCTGCCCCCTCACCAAAACTGCCTCCTCTAAACTTTGAATGTTTGGGTGCAAAAAGCCTCTGAGGTGCTGTAGTTCATGCTGGTATTTAAGTACTGACACAGTGATGCTAAACTGAATTGTGCAGAACCTGGAAGGGCAAAAGACTGTCTCCTGCTGAGGGTTAGCAGACAACAGCAGGAACAGGGAATTGCTGGACATTGCAAACTTCCTTTCTACCTTCTGAGGAGGCACTTCAGTTGCATTATCAAAGAGCCCAAAATACAGTTTTCACAATAAATACATTTTTCCCTTCATCCTATTTGAAGCATAGACAGGTGAGTCCATAGAAACCCAAGTCTTCACAACATTATTATTACTATACCAGGGAAAGCAGCTTCAAAGGATTTCTATGGCAGAGGTGAACTGAGTCATTCCATTATTTTATCTCTATGTGTATTTTAAAGAGAGGTGCTGTCATATTATATATATATATATATACATACATCAGTACATCGTCCTCTTTTGTATTGGCAGTTGTGCACCCAACAGGCCTCATCACGGCCTCCAATTTCAGGGGCTGTGTGTCATACTGCTGGATTGTGGCTCCAGAGCAGGGAGCAGCATATATCAGGCTATTACTGGGCCAGTGCCTGGCTCTGGGAACAAGAGGGGAAATGGATGATATGACAGCAAATACAACCCCTGAGCAGAGAGCTCTAATGCTAGTGCCCTGTGTTCCTGGTAACACTCCCAGCCAATCCAGCTGAAATAGTTTTCTGAAATCAGGGTAACTTTCCACCCTCACAGCTATCTGCCTGTTTGCACTCAGCTTAGCTTAGTTTTGTGAACTCTGCTGTTAAGATTGACCTCTAACTTTTCAGGACCAACACCAAAACTGCTTTGTATGGATTTGAGCAGGTCTAAGAAACAAAGAGAAAGTGATCCAATGACTGCCAGTCACACAATGAAAAGCCACCCTCATTCTGATGGAGAAGGGAAAGGCGACCCTTTTCTATCCCCTAATAGGATGAACTAACATCACCCCTCTATTAATGCCCACCTGACTTCAGTACCAGCACGTTTGTGTAAGGGACAGCTCCTGTAGGGAGTCCAAAAGGTGTGCACAGCACAAATATTTCTCAACAGAAAAGACGAAGAGGTTATCAGGGCTGAGCTCCAGCTAAACCAGTCTGTGTCAGGAAAAGATGATGTTTTTACTGCAGGCACTTGCGCATAACTGAAGCCTTCTTCCCCAGATACCAGTGAACACCACTTGGTGTGCTGGATCATCCAGCAGTCTGCTCTCTGCACAGAACACCCAGTGTGTTAAAACAGAAAACCACTGCAATCAAGGAATATGCGTTTGTACCTTGGGAAACAAACACTGCACAGAGCTGCTCAATGGAATTAAGAACATAAAATCGCACTAGGCTCACGTGTCTTCTAGCACAGGCTAACACCCTTATGCTTTTGCATGGCATGGCTTCAAACCAGGCAACTGCACAACCATGCCTAGAAACACCTCAACAGGGCTTCCTTACTCATCATAAAGGAGACCTATCTATCTTATTTGTGGCACGAGCTATCGAACTGCTGGTAGCTATCCTGGAATATATCGTGCAGGCCACACAGTCTGAGATGTGACTGTCAACAAAACTCACCTTGAACCAGCACAGAGGGCAGGGGAGGATTCACAGGTATGCACAGGGATACACAGGGATGAGCACATTCCCCAGTCCAGGCAGTGTTTTAATCACAGTTCAAACAAATTTGTTCTTTACATTGTGACCCTTCCATTTCTTTATAGGGCTGTTAGATCTTAAGAATCTGGCCATGCTTGGCTCGTACTGGCACTGCTTTTTAAAGCACTGTCACCTGCCTATGTTATTCTGTAGGTCCCCTGTACAGTAGGTTCCCTAAGCACAGCCTGAACTCTAAAGACCTGTTAAATCCAGTGGAAGTCCGTGGACTTAAACAATGTGCTTATAGTTCAGGGCATTCCTAAGTGCCTGTCTGAACGGGGAGCTCTAAGTAGATTTAGTCATTCAAAGGAAATGTGGGGTTGCTTAGTGCTAATAATTAGCTGCTGAATCCTGAATCTATATTTTGAGCAGTAATCCTGGTTATAGGGTAAAGCTGTGAACAGCTTTGCTCAAGAAGGCTCCTTGACTCCCAAGGAATTAAAGCATTCACACTAATTACAACACTCATGTCACATCGCCTCAGACTTAAGCTCATAATTGTAAATAAATCCATTTCTGATTTTAGTAATTTGTCTTACAGTCAGGCTTACTAGGAAGGCCACTTCAGCTATACACAATCCTTAGAAAATTACAGTCCTTAGCCTGTGATACTGATAACAATTCAAATCACCAAAATGGAGGTTTACATTTCCATACTAGGAGTTTTTTGGTTTCTCTTTGGGCAGAGGAGGACAGAAACCAACTGTTTAACTTTTGATGAAACTGAAAGAAATTAAACAGACTTTAACTATCTCTGACTGGGGCTAAACCTCTGAGTAAAGATGGAAAAAATATAGCATTTTCTATTGGCAACCTACTCTTCTACTTGTTCAGTTTAACTATGGCAGTTAGGTACTACAGGCCTCACCAAAATCACTGTGATTTCCTTCAGCTGGTTTCAGGATTTCATTTTAAATAGTCAGCTATCTCTAACCTAGTAACCTAAGGCTAAGTTACTCCTGAATGCAATGGCTTTATTTGCATGAGGTGAATCAGAGTCTCCAGATATCTGATGCTATTGGCAGTGTATTTGAATCCTTCCAGAATTCCAAGAGACTCAAAGAGAAGTTTCTATTGACCCAAAATACTAAATAGGCAATCTGGATCTGAAAAAAACACTTTCATTTGTGAAGTGCTGCTTTCCAGCCTCCTCCACATTTAAAGAAACAAATTTAGAGGAACTTTGCCTCTCAGTAGGTGAGCCTGTAGCCACAGAAAGGACATTTTGGATAATCATCTAGACCTCTAGAGAATGAAGTGACATCTCTGACAACTCATATAAAAATGTTTTGTTCTGGCTTTGTCTCTGAACTCAGAGTCTCACAAAGAAGGAGACCTTGCATGACACAAACAAAACAAACTCTGTAGTCTTGCAAGATGCCTGCTCCTTGTGTTATTTAAGAATTACGTGCTTGTCGAGTGCAAAAAGGACTTCAAAAAGGACCTCAGCACTACAAATGTCTAAAATGGCAGGGAAAGGATCAAGCTTACTATTTCAGTCAGAACCAAGGACTTCGGTAAGGGTACATGCTCTGCATTTGAATTTCCCAGTGCAAACTCACAGCCTTTCTTTTGGTGGAAGATTTTCCTAAAAGCTGCTACATATTAGGAAGTCACGGAGTACTTGAGAGGAAACATCAGCAGTGCAATGATCTTGTTATTAAAGTACTTCACTGGAAATGTGGAGGTTTCATTGCAGTCCTATTATACTCATCTTATGAAATTTCAGGGAAGTTACTAAAATCTCCATCTTTTCTCACTTTCTGAGAAGAGAATTTATCCAATTTTGGGTGTCTTTCAGTTAAATCAAAGGCTCTTTCTTTCTTTCTCCTGTACATTTTCACCTCCTAACATGGCAAGCCCCATTCTTTTTCTTTGTTTCCTCATCAGCAATGAAAATGCCATGGAATCACAGAGCTCTCAGTCAGAAGGTAGAAAAGAAGAGGGATCAATTCTTAACATTTCCAACACAAGATGAAAGGATTATTGAATAAAACTAGGACATATTAGTTTAAGACAAGCAAACCACAGTTTTATATAACAGAATTGTTGCTCAGAAGTGGAACTGTGGCACAGGGTGCTAAAATGTTAAAAATTTACATGTGTTCAAAAAGAGAAAATCCTCCACAACCTAAACAACTGAAAGAAAAAGCCACATCAGCCAATTATGGATGGAAGATCCACTTGTGGCTTCAAAAGTCTCCCAGTTACAAGGCACAGTAAGTTGGCCACTATATTTGAGGAGGTATAATTGCCCCTACTGCTGGATTTTCTTCCTTGTCCTTTGCTCTTTTCCTTACACTGGTGCCACTGACACTCTGTCACACACAGACTGCACATCAGATCAGCCAGACCTTTGACCCAATCCAGTTCCACCATTTTTGTGGCTGTGATAATCCCTTCTCAATCACAGAATTGAACCAACAAAGGTTATGAAATCCTCCTTTATTTTTTTTTTTAGTGTGGATCTGCTCACCATGCAAGCTCTGTGAAACATGCCACATCTTGAATCACTGTGTAATACAATTTATGACAGCACCCTACAACAGCAATTTGTAAGAGGAGTTTTAAGAGGATGGTTTTAGCCTTTTTCAATCATGCCCACACAGAGTCCACCAACGTTGTTGAGTACATTTATCTACTGCCAGCAGTATGCTGAATCCTGAACAACAGTGAACAACCATTACAAACTGCACTGAAATCACACATCTTGTATGATCTGTCTCAATTAAAAAATAAAAAAAATAGCAGAGCAGCAATTGCATATGGTTCAGCTTAATACTTTCCTAAGGGATGAACCTTGGGGCCTCTCACCTCCAGCAACCGAAGTCTGCTGTCATGGAAATAACCTGTTTGCCGGGCAGGCCTTGCTCAGTGGCCCTGGGGATGGTAAAGATAGCTCTGAATCCCAAGAATTTGAAGTGGCTTGTTTACAGCAGAGCTCAGGTTTATACAAATAGAAGGCAGGTGCTGTTCCCAGCAACTTTTCACTGGAGAGGTCTTGGTCACTGAATAATCCCAAATCTCTGCTTCTGCCACCATGGCAACCTTTGCAAGAGCCAAGGCTCTGTGCCAGGTTGCTTCCAAGGTTCAGCCCCAGGGAAGAGGGTGGCAGAGACGTAATTTTGGCACTCTTTCCTAGCTACACCCACCATAAGACAGAGGACCAGCGATTTCCAACACTTCTACAGTTGCAGTTCAGGAGCTGTAGATTCATTTGTTCAAGGGAGAACAGGTGCCAGCGTATGCAGTGAGGGACTGCAGAGTGCTGAGAACCCTCTTGGATATGTCCTGCAAGAGCTGTCTTCAGTCTAATCCCAGCTGAAGAACATGTTGGAACAGGGGAAGTTGATTGTAAAGGCTCATTTCATTCACAACTTTGCTTTGGCTAAGGTGAACTTCAGAGTCCCTGTTCCTTACTTGCACTTTGCCAGGTGCAAGGGTTTAACTTAGAACAGCCACCCCAGAAGGAAAAGAGCCATGGCCTTCCCTTCCAGTTTGGATGCTACAACAGGCTTGGCTCAATTTCTAGAGGCATTTTCACAGAAGATCACTCAGCTGGCAAGCAGCAGTCCTAGGTCTGGCACTTGGAAGGCTCAATAGCAAGTCCAGGAGGCTGTGTCTATATCTACACTGCACAAGTCAGAAGCACCACTCAGGTGTTCAAGCCAACTGCATGCCTCACCATGACTCCATGTCTAGGGTGAAGAGAGAGGATAGGGAAGGGAGACATTCTCTGGGAATATCTGGTTCACAGACTGAAAAAAATAATAGCACCTTTTGGCTAGTTTTTACACTGGGGACCAGTGCCTCTACAGACCTGCTGGACAGCTTAAATCGAGGAATGAAGGCTCCAGTGAGAGGGGGTAAACACCAAAGGAGGTTGTTCAGAGGCTGTGGAATCTCCACCCTCAGAGATATTCAGCAATGGACAGGACAAGGCCCTAAGAAACCTGATCTAACTTTGAAGGTGGCCCTACTCTAAGTAGGAGGTGGAAGTACATACCTCTAGAGATCCCTTTAAACCTCAGTTTCTCTAAGATTCTAAAGTCTGAAGCAAAAAAAAAAAGCCATCACAATACTGACATGGTAACTGTGCATCAGGCAAGGTGAAGCTGCTCAGGCTACTCAGGAGCATAAAGTACTCAAGCCAATGTTAGAGGGAAGTGGCATTTAGTAACTTCTTGGAGGAAATGATGTCATGTTAAACTGACTTAAAACATTAGATTTCCCTTCTTTCACAAAGGCACTGTCCCAACATGACTTACGATGCAGGATGCCAAGTCTTGGTTCTCTTGGTCCTAGCAACTCTCACTCCCTCCTCACACATCATAAAGAAGAGAGGGGGGAAGAAAAGGTCTGTATCATTCCATCTTTTACTGTACCTGAGGATGACAGGCCCACAGTAGGAAGGATGTATTTTGGTGCACATGTCCTCCAGCTGCAGCCGTTCTCCAGGGCTGATGTCGTAGCTCTGCTTTGGATAGCTGACCAGCCAGCCGTA
The DNA here is from genome assembly GCA_013400735.1 of Pomatostomus ruficeps. NCBI lineage: Eukaryota > Metazoa > Chordata > Aves > Passeriformes > Timaliidae > Pomatostomus > Pomatostomus ruficeps. The sequence continues at coordinate 187,224 of VYZT01049431.1, forward strand.
GTCCACCCCAGTCTTGATCTTGCGGTATTCGTTCTCCCGCTCTCGCTGCTGCTTCTCTGCCTGCTTGATCTGCCAGCTCAGCTCCATCATGAGTGTTTCAACCACCATTTCTGTGGGGTTCCTCTGGGAAATGCGGTTTGGGGGTTCATTCCACCTGAACCAGGATGCCAATGACATAATGCTCCTTGTGTCTTTGCTGGGAGCGGGTTGAGGGTAGAGAGGGAGAGAAAAAGAACAGTGCCATCATCAACACTCCTCAGCTGAGAACATTCTTTCCCCCACACAGACCCCTCCAGTCTGTTGTTAAAATTGTTACTGGATAACCACTTGTAAATAACTGATGGTGGGCACCTTGAGAAATCTCACTCATAGCAGCCAGCTTGCTCAGAGGGCGAGACAAAGGGTGAAGAGGCCCCATCTCCCTCAACTTCCACTCACCATGTAATTAAAATGAGTCACAGTCCTTACACCTCAATTCAGTTTATGAGGATACCTTGATCCCTCCAGGCTAGGCTGGGGAAGCATTCTCCTGCCCACACATGGGGCTCGGGCTCACCTGGCTGAACCCTCATGGGAAGGCATGACCTTGCAGCAACCCTACCTGTAAAAACTCAATGCATGGAGCCAAACCATTGCTGGGAGCTACATTCTAGCCAGGAGATCCTTAAGGAGGAGGCAGGATTAAATGACCTGGTACCATGGGTTGAAGCTGGTGCCCACCAAAGCTGCTCTATCACTCCCTTCCCTATTTCAACAGGAGAGGGAAAATGTACTGAAAGGCTAGTGGTTTGAGATAAGGACAGAGAGAGATCACTCAGCAATTACTGTCAGGGCTAAAACACACTCAACTTAGGTGTATTAATTTATTACTAATCAAATCACAGTGAAATAATGAGAAATAAAACTAAATCTTAAAACACCTTCGCCCCACTCCCTTCTTCTTCCTGGGCTCTGCTTTACTCCTGAATTCTCTACGTCCTCCCACCCAGCAACACAGGAGGATGGGGAATGGGGGTTGTGGTCAGTTCACCACACATTGTTTCTGCAGCTCCTTCCTCCTCTGGGGCAGGACTCCTCTCACTTCTCCTGCACCAGGGGCACAGCTGCCTCACCATGGCCTTCACCATAGACTGCAGGGGGATTTCTGCTCCAGAAGCATCTTCCCTCCCTCCTTCTGCACTGACCTTGGCATATTTAGAACTGTTATTTTCCCATATTGTCACTCTTGTCTCCCAGCTGCTATTTCTCTTTTTTCTCCCCCCTTCTGAAATCTGTTGTCCCAGAGGTGCTACCACCTGGACTGATGGGCTCAGCTTGGCCAGCAGTGGGTCCATGCTGGAGCCATCTGGCATTGGCTTTGTTGGACATGGGGGAAGCTTCTGGCAGCTGCTCACAGGAGCCACTGCTGTATCCCCCCACCAGTACCAAAACCTTGCCACACAAACCAAATACACCTGGGAAGGTTTGCTGCTGCTGCTGTCACATCAGCAGCAGAGCTCAGCCCTGCTGGGCAGCACTCACAGGAGCATGAGCTGCACAGCCAGGCAGAGCTTTAACCATTATTTAGCAAACATGTAGCTGCAGCAGAGGCTACACCACCTTCTACAAGCTGAAGTCTGACTGTGAGCTTTGCTGCAGGAGCACTCCTTCAGCACTGCCACCAGTGCCAAGGGAACTGAGGCTGGTCTGAGAGGGAAACAGAACCATACCGAGGTTTAAACTGTTGTTACTTCTAAGTGAGAGGTTTCTACTGCTGGGGAGTTACCCAGCAGTTAGAGGACAGAACTAATTGCATCAATCAGCTCAGAAAAAGATGGAATTAACTCCCCACCCAGCCAATCCCTTCACATTGTCCCTTCAGGAGGACAATGCATGGAACAAAGTTATTACCTATTGTGCTTGTATTTAAACACAATGGAATCCAAAAGAGGCACTAGGGAGCTGAACAGGAGCAAAACAGCATCTGTTTCTTCACACAGTGCACTTACGTGCCTTGTTGCTCCCTTACATTAGCCCCTGGGGAGAAGAGGTGGCACAAATGATGATTGCAGCTGGGATTACAGAAAGGCTACTCCTGGCAGCAGCCCAATCAGGACATGGCGTCAAAAGTTAACATGAGGGCAAGGGATTAAAGAGTCTGATTCTGCAGGGCCTGAGCAAATCCTCACTATCAGTACACAGACATGAAATGGAGAAAAGTATGCTTTTGATTTAAGCTTCCCCCTTGGGATCTAGGGCCTTTAGTGACAATAAAAATCACCAAAAGTTAATAACTACACAGTACTCCTGCTAAAGATGAGAGCCATGAGCTCCCAGACTCTCTAGATGAGAGATGATCAATAGGATTCTACCCTGACTGCAAGGAAAAGATGCTTCCATGCATCATTCACTTGTCATAAAGTAGCCTGTTCTCTTTCAAAAATGTTCATAATATGTAAATACATCACACCATTAAAAGAAAATGCTCCAAAAACCTGGATGATCCCTATAGTGTCCCATGTTTGAAATTATTTCATGCTCTAATGCTTAGGCTTTTCTGGAATCAGCAAGTTTTCCAAACTGCATCAAAGGACTAGTTTCTCTAGTCCTATATCCTACCTCTCCCAGCAAGCAATACCAGTTTCTTCGGCAGACATAAAATGGCTGAAAATTTCCACAGGTCACAGCTGCAGCTACCTCAGTGTGTCAGGCCGCAGGTCCTCTCCTGAGACTGTGTAAACAGGAACACCTCGGCTGGTTTACAGTGCTTGTTCAGGAGAGATCGCTGCAGGGGTTGCTTGTGCCCCGGAGCATCAGCTGTGATGATCCTTATGACAGCAGTCACAGCCAGCAGCTGCTGCAAGCAATCCTGCTCCTGTCTCCTCTGTGTGCTCTGGAGGAGGAGCAGCAGCCAGTCCTTCCATTTGTGTTCATCGCCAGGGTGACTCCAGCTAACAGCTCCCATGCCACCACGCCGAGATCCGGCGTCTGCCGCTGCCTCACTCGTCCGAGGCGCAGGAACTAACTCAGGCTGGAGCTGATGTGCTGACAGCTTCAAGTCCGTGATCCTGCCACTCCAACATGTACCTGGAGCTTGCTACATGGTGGCCTCCACTCACCACTACACATCATTAAGGATGAAGACCTTTTCCTTGGTCTGATGATCCCTTGTGTATCACTAACAAAAGTGAGGAGCATAACAGACCACAAGCTGTTGTAAATAATTTAAAGTCCCCTATTTCTTTTCAGCTTCTGTGATGACAGTAATTTCTGTAAGCTGTTTACAGGTACCTGACCAAACAAGGTACCATTATTATTTCCATTTGTGCCTTTATCTGATGAAGGTGAACATGCCCTTCTGTATTTTAATTTGTGCTTATTCTGGCTATGACCTGGTCTCTCATTGGTTTAACTCTGCTGACTTCATTGGCATTAGGGGTAAATCAGTATAAAGCATTACAACTGTGAAGCTGAGGAATGCCCTCCCAGCTATTCCTAGCTCACCAGCTGTTTCATTAGAAGAGGAGCAAAAGGGAATTTAGTGGTCAGACTAGGAAAGAGAGCAAGGAGGCTTGGGTTTCATATGAACCTGGGCTGTTCTTACCGACTTAATGGTTTTTAGTTCCACAGGTCTCCCTTAAAGCAAGGCATTCTGCATGAGAACCACTTTACCTAGCACAAGTACTGCAGAGAATAAACAGAAAAACATTCTCGATATCTTGTCTGCTGATACCAAGGCCTGCTGAACCTGAGCTTTGCCCAGTCCCAGAGCTTTTAGAAAGCTCTGGTAACAGGCAGATTTGCTTTTTATATGGAAACATGGATACCACTGACCCCAAATGGGGCTTCCACTTGACTGCCACAAAAAAATCTGCTTCCACAGAGAAGAATATAAAGGAAGGAAAGCACCTCACCTGCAGTTGAAATGGCCTGTTTTCAAATGAAGGAAAACCCCACGCAAGCATTTAATGCACACTGGCAGCTTGTGCTGGTTGTTCCTAAGGGAATCTTGTTTGTATGAGATTATTTCCTTCCCTATCTCTCATCCATCATCTCCTCTTTTTGAGAGCTGGCAACTGGCCATCTCTATTTAGCAGGCTCAACAAGCCACCTCTCTTCCCACTGCTGCTCTTTGCAGCCAGCAGAAGATACTGTGGGCTCCATTAATTCTGGCTGCTGGTTTTAATTTAAAGTTCACAGGCAGGCTAATCATTAACTGACTCAAAATGGCTTTCCCATGTGGATGAACTCAAAGGACTGTTGGCAAGATGTGGACATCTAAAGAACAGCAAAAGTTACAGCCTGATCTTCTTATTGGGGAAAAGGACAAGTTTACACTTTGCAAGCATTCACATAAAAATTATTTTTCAAAAGAGACTTTGTCCCAGCTGAATACAGATCTTTCTGTTGCACAGTTAGTCCATTTTGTAATTCCTTGTAAGAGGCTATCTTGGGAGCTGACACAATCCAGTTCATGAACTACTCTGGTGTTATTCAAGGAAAATTTCAGAGGGGTTTATGTAAGTTCCATTCCAGAAACAGATCTGGGTTTCAAGATTTGGTGTCATTGACCCTAGACCTTTGTCTAGAAGAGAAGCCTTTCCTCACAGTGTTGGTTGCAAGTCTAACCAACCACCTCACAGAGTTTTAAGTACACATTTACCTTTGCTATGTTAAAGTCTGGAATACTTTGCTTTCTCTCTCTCTTTCACAGCCTTTGAGGGGTTGTTTCAAATTTTAGTGATTGTTAGTAAGTCCCTCTGAGAGTTTTTAAGGTACATGTTTCCTGTTAATTTTGCCTTTCTTCAAAACTCCTTTTCGTTCTCTACACTTTCAGCAATTCCTGCATTTTTCTCTTCATGTACTTTACAGCTTTCTCCATTCTTTTCTCAGGGCATGTTCTGAACAATTTCATCTCATCTTCCATGTTTTTACCTTCTCCCATGTTTCCCCATGTGATTTCTTCTTCTTGTTCCTAAGAACACACCAAAGAATCATCAGAAATATCAACATTCACATGCTTTATCTGGTTTTTCACTTTCTTTAAACAGGATTTCAGCCCTTCGTAGCTCTTTTACCAGCATAGGCAGTATGTTTCCTTGGCCTGCTCTCTGGCTGGTCTTTGGCCAACTGGAGGCTGTTCATACAGCCTGATAGACACAGTCTCCTTCAGGCTTCTGCAGGTTGGATCACTACTTGCTAAGACTTGTTGGAGCAGGGCTGCTTTCTGGTAAACCATGAGTCAGTCAGCAGGACCTGTTTAGCGTACAGAAAATGAACTTCTGAGAATAAAAAATTCCTTTGCGGGAACCAGGAGATCCTTCTCCTGGTTCCCAGCTTGTAATGCCCTCCAGGACAGGAGAGAAGTATGCAGAGGGTGAGAAAGGTGCATTTCTGAAAAAATGAGAATACAGGAGGACTCTCAATAAAGGTATGTCCTTGGTTTGACAAGGCTCCTGTGATTTTCCTTTGCCTTCACAGCCCAGGAGTGCTGCTGACAATCCTGTGTGACTCTCAAGAGCCTTAGGAGTGTGGTAATTGTGTCAGAGTAGAAGGAGAAGCCTTAAACGGTCAGGTGATAGGAGCCTAATCCATAATCTAGTGATGTCAATAGAAAGGTTGTCACTCAGTTGTAGACAGATTCCCAGGAAATCCACCATCACCCAGCCAGCGCATCCCAACAAACTGGGCTGAAGAGCTGCGAAATGCCTTCCCTCCCCTCTTGTGGGTGGTACTTCCTTAGAGCCAGAGTCAGGCATCAGAATTTACTCATGCAAGATACTCACTTAGCCTTTTCCCACACAGAAATCAGAGAGTAACAAACAATGAAATTTATTTCTAAAGTAAATGGGTCAAATCTCCAAAGTGTCCCCATAATGGTACTTTTTAAGAGACACATAATCACAGGGAAAAGAGATAATATGAAACTGCAGAGCATATTAAAATTTGTTTTAAACTTTCATTAGTAAAGTTTGGATTACATTGTCCAGGAAATCCTATATCCTTCAGATAGCAAAGGGTGTCTATGCCTGGACTGCAACTCATAGGTAGATTAAAATTGGTTTGGCTACACCCATCTCTGAATTCTTGGCTAACTGATGCAATGTTTAACCAGCTGCTCAGGCAGAAATTGTGGTCATGGCTATGCTGCTGGCTCTATCTGCATGAAATAGCATTAAGTAGCAACAGCATCAAAGATGAACCTCAAAAGATATTTCTCTTGTGATGAAGATATTTTAATTTTGTTCCAATGAATCTTAGCAAGTTCTAATTAAGAAACTGCTGCCAACACCTTCTCAATTTTATTTATATAGTCCACCAAAGCTTTGTAAAAGCATCCCTGTTCTCTGTTCTCCACCGCTTTCTGCTTTGTTCAGGAGGAGACAGAGGAGAGATCTCACTGCAGTCTACACTTTCCCACAAGGAGAGGCAGAGGGGCAGGCACTAACTTCTGCTCTGTGGTGCCCAGTGGCAGGAACTGAGGGAATGGCCTGAAGTTGTGTCAGGGGAGGTTTAGGTTGGATATCAGGAAAAGGTTCTCTGCCCAGAGGGTGGCTGGGCACTGGAACAGGCTCCCCAGGGAAGTGGTCACAGCACCAAACTGACAGAGTTCAAGGAGCATTTGGACAGTGCTCTCAGGCACATGGTATGAGTCTTGGGGGTGTTCTGTGAAGGTACAGGAGTTGAACTTCCATGATTCTTGTGAGTTCCTTCCAATTCAGGATATTCTATGATTTCTTTTTTCAGTTACTTGCCATTATTCTCTTAATATAGAGAATTTTACCTTACCAGGGCACAAAGAACCTTACTTTCTATCTGTCTGGAATCTCCTTTTTTTTTCAGTGACATGGAAGGCTGAGGTGTTTACAGCTACTTGCCATGTGATTGTAATCTCAGTGGAAATTACTATAACCTCAGCCTGAGACACTACGAGGCAATTAATGCTGAAAAAGCAGTAGGTAGAGCTTTTCAATCAAGAAATTTAAAAGCAATGCAAATACCATGATATTAACACAGCAGCATTCCTCATTCTGACCTGCAGAATAAAGAGAGAGAACTTTGGAGGACATTCAGGTGTCTGCTTATAGACCACAGCAGAAAACCCGTGTTTTGCTTTATAAGCACACTGATTCCCCTGTTGTGACAGGCACAAGCTATTTCTGGACTAAAAAAAGTGAAAATCACAGTAGTTAAAACCTTCCTAGGTACATGACCCTGTTACAAGTAGCAAGGAGCTTTGAATAACAGAAGCGCATGGGATGAAGCGAACGCTTTAAATGCAACCTTGTTGTCAAGTCCTCAGGGCTGCAGGTGTTTAAGGACAGCAAAAAGCACCTCGCAGCAGTGTCCGAGAGCAAGCCAGCTGTGACAGGGCGCCGTGGCATCCAGCACGCCAGGCAATGTCTGTCTGTCCCTGGCAGGGCTGTGCTCAGGTCCGACCCGCCTGCCCCGGGCTGACAGCTCCCGCTGCTGCCCGGCTCTGCTCCCGAGTGACGAGCGCTCCCAAAAACGCGTGACAGCCGTGCTGCCGTTCAGCACGCAGCCCCATTTCTGTGTTCCCTGTTCTCCAGCAGGCTGGGCATTTTCAGTGTTATAGCAATGGACTGGCTCTTTGTCTGCTGTAATTGCCACAGAGAGTTACGAGTCACTTAAGCCTTTAGTGAAGGTGCGTGGCTAAAAATCACCGCTAGGTAAACGTGACAGGAGCGCTGTCAGAGCGAACCAAAGGTGCTGCAGGACAAAACAGAAACAAAAGTGATACCATTTCTACTAAAGGAAAGGATGAGTGGCCTTCTGGAAATACCACACTACTGATGATATACGTGAATATGTCACATTTTCTACAGCTGGTAGCCCTCACAAGATAATTTTTTTTTTTAAATGAAAGTCTTTAAAGTTGAAAATACACTAAAAGTACAGCTCTCACCTCCCCAGCATTTGTGTAGTTTGTAATACATTCTTAGAGCTTCAATCTTCTAGAAAACAAGTCTATCTGATGCATTTTACATCTGCATTTTGACTGCAAGAGGGGTAAAGAAACAAGAATTCAGTGCAAATTGAGACCCAAATTCACATATGAATGAGAAAGGTGTTTTTCAGTCACTAGCCAAAACACGGAGAAAAGGTAGCTGATCTAACAGGTACAACTTCATGATCTACAGCAAAACTGCACTAATGTAAAACAGATTTGCCTTGCTGAAATAAATGAGAGTTCTGTTGATGAACTCCAGATGCAAATCCAGTCTAGAGATTTTAAAGAAAGAGTGAAGGCAGGGCCCAATAGCTTGGAGCTCTCCTAATGCCTGGGACTCTCTACAGAAGATAATCTTTGTGTTACCTGCAGGAGCAAAAGGGTAGGTTCTACTCAAATCTGCTCATGAAGCAGAGCAGTATTTTCCAGTGTGTCTACTTATCAAAGCAAATTAGTTCCCTTTGTTGAAAAACAGGACTATTTTCATGCCAAATTCTCACTCATGCTTGAAACAATGTTTCTAGTAGCAACCATAAAAGCATTCTGTCATACAACTTACACTAAACTGTTACCTAAACCCACAGAAGACAGGAAGTTAAAGTACACTGAATTGCTCTGTTTGCCTGATTTGTTATTAAAACTCCTCTGTATTGCTCAGATCTTGCCAGTGGATCAAGCACACCTTCTGTTCTATACCTTGCTTTGATCTCCACAGACTACAAAGCCTGATTTCCAGTCAGGACAGAGGGTTGTAAAGTATTCTTCACCATTCATTCAGCTGTGTAAATGGGAGTTCAGAAGGTGACACAGACCCATAGCTTTTCTGTTATTAAAATTATTCAAACCACCAGAAAAAAAAGTATTCTGCAATAAAGCTGTAATAGCATCTGATGGAGGGCTCCAATACAAAAGGCTTTCAGAATTAAAACTGTGAGAGATCCCCAGCTCACCTTTCTCTATTCTACTGTCTCTGTAACTACACAATATTATTAAATGGCAGTAATGTTACAGATTGGAGTTTCTAATACTGTCATCCACTGCAGATACTCGTATCTATAGAATTATATAAAGAGATTGAAACTCTGGTCAAAGGTATATTTCACCTGTCATCAGGTCCTCTGAAGTTTTTTTTATTCATATATTGTGGCAGAGACCAGACTAAGTGCTGTGAAAATGGGCAGGTGAGATGTGCATTGTCCATCCAGACTGAGGACTGATTCTTCTGGGAAAGCAGGAGTAACTCATTGCATCATAAGGTGAGAATGCATTTGAACAGACACCTGCATATTTCTGTGCAGGACCGAACCTTAGTTACAGTATCCACCACAAAGAAAGAATATTGACCGAAGATCCCTGAAATCTCCCTCTGCCTCGATTCACTGCAGAACTACTCCTATAGTGAGAGTTTTCTCTGTACTGCAGAATACTAGGACCAGTGTCAAAGTTTGATCCTTGTGACAGGAGATACTTAAAAATACACATTGTTCTAAAATTCGCAACCAAAAGAAGAATGCTAAATTTACAGCCGGAAATCTTAAGCCTGTCTTTGTCAAGATCACACAGAGCATGGGCAGAGCTCTGGGAAAGCTCATGCTTTCCATCCTGCGATAGCTGCACGTCCCACCTATGGGCACAGAGAGAGCGTCTCTGTGAGCAGCGAACAGCACTGGCTTGACACAGGTTTTAATTAATTAATGTATCAGCATTAGGAAATGTACGGTGTGTTCCATCCTGAGTTACACTGCCATAACTCCAAAGTTGTCTGACTGACCGTCGTGGTGCCTCGCTGGGGTTAATAAACACTGAAATTCCACGCTGCAGACACTTAAGAGGGCAGGGGTCTAATCTGAGAGGTTTTTAAAATGGCATAAACATAAGGCAGCATAAACCATGCTTTCCTCCTCAATTGCCTGTCCTTACGTAACCAGTTACCCAGCCCTTATCCATGATCCAGGCAGCCGTGCCCGAGCCCAGCCTGGGAGAGCTGCCGGAGCTCCCCGACCCCTTTCCCTTCTCTTCCCCTCCATTCCCACCTATCCCGCCTCACCTTTGGCACCAGCGCTCCCGTTGCTTGTGCGGACAGACGGACGCAGGGCGAGCGGAGAGGGTACCAGGAGGAGGACGTGCCTTGAAGTCAAGCCCTCTAAACTGGCACAGCGAGCTTAAACCCACACTGGGGTACGGATTAGCCCTGGTGACGACGATAACAGCTGGGCTTACGGCAGTGCTTTTGAGCGATTAGGGCTTGGTCCCGTACCTCCACAGACACAGCCACCCGGCAAGGAGCCAGCACTTCCCGGCTCAGCCAGACTTCGGCACCTGTTTAAAAGTCCCTCCAAAACATGAAAACTTTGTGGGGGTTTCTAACCTGCAGCTGAGCCCGCCCTTTGAAGAAACGCGGCAACTTGGGGGCACTGGGACTTTCTGAAGGCGGCACGGCGGGTTTCGCTCCCGTCCCCCCCCGGGCCCTGGCCCCCTGGCTCGGAGCCTCGGGGCTGTCCCGGCGCTGCCCCGTCGGAGGCGGCCGCACCCCGCGCCCTGGCCGGAGCCGCTCGGGCCGGGCGATGGCCGCACCACCTGCAAAGGCGAGCGGGGACACCCCAGCCGCGGGCTCTTCGCCGCAAAGACAGAGGTCCCCTCCGCCGGACAGCACCTCCGCCT